>BQNB010023312.1:36939-49444 GCA_026074375.1 Tanacetum coccineum | reverse complement strand
TTGGCATGCTCTTAAAGATAAGAAACACAAGCTTTACGTTATCTCTGCATCGGTTCTTTGGTGGCTTTGGAGATTCCGAAATAATGTTACTTTTAACTATCAACCGTTGAGAAAAAATGACATTTTTGATTATATTCGTTCTTCTTCGTTTTCTTGGCTCCGCAACAGAGGTAATTTGATTTTATCTTGGATGGATTGGTTGAAGTCCCCTTTAATGACCGCGTACTTGGACAGGGGTTGAATGCTTCGTTACAAAGGGTTTCTTTCTTGTATCGTTTTATTTATCGGGACTTGTTTGAGGTTTCTTCAAAAACCACCTAGGAGTGAAAACCGGTGGCTCGACCTCCGTGGTGAGGGTTTTTTCTTTTGGCAGAGTGAAAACCGATTGTTCGGCCTCCGTTTCAATTTTTTTTCATCCCTTTAGATTTTCTCGCAGTTAAAGTCCCGGTTTATACCTTTATGCTTTCTTTTTGTCTTTTTATGTACTTTTAAGTTTCTATCTCCTTGCTAGACTCTTCTATATCAATATATTATCAGCCGTTAAAAAAATAATATATTCCTTAAACAATCCTTGTAATTATTTAATTTATTTTTAATAAGATTTAACCACTGAATATACATCTTGTGTTATTTAGTTTACTGTTTTTCTACGTTTATCTTTATTAAAGTAAATCATGACATAGTTAACACACTTTAATTAACATCTTTTAATACAAACAAGAGAACAACAAACATACAAATCATTCAAGTATTGATTAACGTAGTAGGTTATATCTATCGTGATCTAATGAAAAATGATAGTATATAAAAGACAAAGAGTTAAGTGCAAAAATGGTCCTTGTGGTTTGGCAAAATTGCAGATTTGGTCCATCTAATTCCGAAAGTGCAAAAACCGTCTGTATTTTGAAGGTTTCGTTGCACTTTTGGTCCTTGGTCGAACTGAAATGACCAAAATACCCTTCTGCAATGTGGCCAAACCACAAGGACCATTTTTGCAATTTTTAAAATTTTTTTTTTTTCAAAAAATATAATTTTTTTTTGTAAAAAAATTTTAATTTTTTTAAAAAGTTTTGTTTTTGGTTTTTTTTAAATTATTTTTCAAAAAATTAATTTTTTTTTATTAAATTAAAAAAAATTGAACTTTTTTTTATTTTTTTTTAAACAAATTAAAAAAAAATTCTTTTTAAATTTTTCTTGGGTTAAAAATATGTAGGCTTCACGATTTTAACCAAAAAAATTTTTAAATTTTTTTTAAAAAAAATACAAAAAAAAGTGAAAAAAAATTAATTTAGAAAAAAAATCTAAAATTTTTTGAAAAATAATTAAAAGAATTTTTTTTAGAAAAATATTTAAAAAACCAAAAATAAAACTTAAAAAAAAATAGTTTTTAAAATATTTTAAAATTTTTTTACAAAAAAAAATTAATATTTTTTGAAAAAAATTATTTTTAAAAAATTGCAAAAATGGTCCTTGTGGTTTGGCCACATTGCAGAGGGGTATTTTGGTCATTTCAATTCGACCAAGAACCAAAAGTGCAACGAAACCTCTAAAATATGGACGGTTTTTACACTTTCGAAGACGGACTAAATCTGCAATTTCGCCAAACCACAAGGACCATTTTTGCACTTAACTCAAAGACAAAAGAATGAATCCAAGCATTCTACGGTTACGACGAACCATCTTTCCTATACAAGAGTCAAGAGCCTAGACAAAAACAAGACCGCATAGAAAGAAAAAATTCTTAAAATAGACCGGTCGCCTAAAGTGTGTGCCTTTTCTAGACTCAAAAAAATCCTCTTCCCAAAATAGACCAAAAAAAGTCGCCTAAAAAACTTTTACTTTTTGTGTAAGACACTTTTTCAGACATAGTACCACATTAATATTAGAAAAGTAGGCGACTTACGGCATAGTACTTTTAATGTATTTTTAGGAGACTTTTTATTGTCATTTTCTAAAAATTGGGTCAAACATAGTACCACTTTAATATTAAAAAAGTAGGCGACTTACGGCATAGTACTTTAGGCGACTTTTAAAAGTGTACTTTTTTTCTTTTTTTAGGAGACTGGTCTATTTTGGGAGGAAGAATTTTTTGGGTCTAGAAAGAGCACACACTTTAGGCGACCGGTCTATTTTGGGAATTTTCCCGCATAGAAATTACTTGTTCAGCTACGGAGCTAAGTGAATAAATGTCAAAAAAACGCTTTAAATTTTATATAAGATTTATTTAGGGAAATGATTAAATTAACCGTTAGTTATTTAACGGGAGGTGACAAAAAAACCTAAATCGGCTAAAAAAACTTGGCATCCTTTATATGCAAAAAAAAGTAGGATAACTCGATTGAAAACAGACCAGAAGTTAAGTACATTTTTATGTCATTTTCTCTTAAAATTATACTAGAAAGGAAATGTCATTTCCCTCTATTCTTTCTCACGTATGGTTGATGAATCAACATTCTCCATAAAAGTTGAGCTTACTTGAGCTCCATAATAGATATTAAAAATCCTTGGCGGGTAACCATCCAAGTTCCTCATCATTCATCTTATGATCAAAGGAAAAATCTTCATCATCCATGGTATCATCATTTATTTCCAAAAAACCGTCATCAACCTCATCAACCATCTCAACTTCTTTCACAATATCCTCAGTAAATTATGCGACAACCTCAATTGGCACACATAATGAAACTTCATCATTGATTTCATCTATTCCTTCCATCGTAATCTCCTCAACTTCACTTGCAAGATCAACATCAACGGCCTCTTCAATTGCACTAGATTCCAAGATAGGTGATCCATAAGTTTCATTGGATGAGGTGACATGTATGTTATTGTGTGGACATTTAGGTTTCTCTACTTCTTTCTTCACTAAAAGAGCATAAACCAATGGGTAAAAGCCATAAATTACCAACGTACTTTCAACTTTTTTCTCGACTTAGGCAAAATGGAATATATACTCCCATTATCACCATCCAAACTTGTTGTAACCGGCTACTATAGGAAATGTAATTTTCAGAATTTCCATGTCATTAAATAATTCCACGTGGAATTGACTTTCATTGAACTTTTCCACCTCAACCATCTTCATCTTCCTGCTCCTTTATGTTCATCTCAATCTTACACCCACCATTATCTTGAAACCAAGTTCATCATTAAATCAAAAAACCAGTTTAATACCATAAAACCATTATCATTTCCTAATCAAACTTATTCACCTTTTGATTCTTTTTTGATTCTATGTAAATGGTTTTCATGAATACGTACGATACAACACAACACATTGACCTTTTGATTCTCTTTAACCTTACACACCCTTTATTATCAACGTACTTTCAACTTTTTTCCCGACTTAGGCAAAATGGAATATATACTCCCATTATCACCACCCAAACTTGTTGTAACCGGCTACTATAGGAAATGTAATTTTCAGAATTTCCATGTCATTAAATAATTCCACGTGGAATTGACTTTCGTTGAACTTTTCCACCTCAACCATCTTCATCTTCGTGCTCCTTTATGTTCATCTCAATCATACACCCACCATTATCTTGAAACCAAGTTCATCATTAAATCAAAAAACCAATTTAATACCATAAATCCATTATCATTTCCTAATCAAACTTATTCACCTTTTGATTCTCTTTTGATTCTACGTAAGTCGTTTTCATGAATACGTACGATACAACACAACACATTGACCTTTTGATTCTCTTTAACCTCACACACCCTTTATTATCATCCTCTTCAACTTAGAAACCTAAATCCACCTACCACCATCTCTTTACAAATACTTCTTCACAAACACGATACCCACTTCTTCATAAACAACACTTTTATCTTGATTTTTTAACACTTTAATATCATAAATGCAAACAATTTCTTTAACTTATATGAAACCCCATATCAAATCAAATCTATCAACCGTGACCCATGTCACCATTCTCGCCACGAAGTCACCACCCACGTCGCCACCATCACCCGTGACCTATGTCACCATTTTCCACCAGATCCACCACGAGATCTCACGTCGTGAGTCGTGTAATTTAGTATTTTTAGAACTTTTGGTTTGTGGTTGGTTTGTGGTTCGTGAGGGGTGGCTGAATTTGAGGGGTGGTTGGGTTTGATTACTGGCTTACTGCTATAAACAAAGGTGTTTTGATTGAATTTGTATTTTTAGAACTTTTGTAAATATATGAAGTGATGTAATAAGTGGGTAGATTAGGTGGTGAGGTGGACAAAAAATTATTGAGGTGGATATAAAAAATGAAGATGACCGGCAAATTAAATGAAGTGTACAAAAATTGTATTTGTCAACCGGTTATCATATGTCACTTTTGAGATAGTTGGTAACTTTAAAAATAAAAATAAACTTTGGGTGGTGATAATGGCAGTATATATTCTATTTTGCCTAAGTCAGGAAAAAAGTGAAAGTATATTGGTAATTTATGGCTTTTACCCTAAACCAATTCACTCTTGTCCTTTTTCATACCTATTAGGAAAAGAAATTGGTGGTACAGACGGTTGCATTACCCGTTTAGAAACACTAGTAATGTATTCTTGAGTATGAGTTAATGAAGAAAAAGAAAGAAAGTGAAAAGAAATACATCTAATTTGAGTTCTTGAGTATCACTTTTTTTTAACGGCAAATTTTTATTAAAACACTAGCAAGAAGCTAGAAAAGATTACAAGATAACAAAATTAGGGTTTTGTAACCAATTGACCCAATTAACATTACACTTAGATCGACTAGAGCACTACGTATAAGAAAATTGAACTACATCATCGAATAAGAAAGCACGCCTTGGTTGAGAATTCCTAAAGAGCAATTGATTTCTGAAGCGCCAAATTAACCACCACATCACGTAACAAATACCTTCAAGGATCACCTTCAATTGCTTATGTAAACGAATATTGACGGAAAAGAAAATAAAAATAAATGAAAAAGTACTGTAACTTGGTTAATTTTTAAAGTAAAGTGTTTCCTCCCATATTTGAGCTGAAAATATTTCTTTCATTTTACTTTACTTTTTTTTTTATTAAAAAAACTTAATAACACAATGTAGAATTGTAAAAAGAATACTAGTAGAAAAGTCAAGAACCATATCGTTTTGTGTTGCCATTTCTTCCACTTTATCTCTTCCACAACACTTTTATCATAATCAACAACTTCAGATTCATCCACATCATGCTTATATTCATACATGACTTGGACATCCTCTTGTCTTCCACCTAACATGTTAACAATAAAGCTCACACATTTTCAATACTTTGAATTGAGGTATTTTGATACCTAAGTGATTCTTAAGTACTCTTTTCAAAACATTGTAACATCAGTTTCATCTCATTTGCGCTTTCTTCTCATTCCTTGATAAAGTTAGACAAGATTTCTTCCAAGCTCAACTCCTCTTTTTGTAGTGGTGGACTTGATGCAAGTAACAGTTCTAGCTTCTCGGTATCCTTAAGCTCGATGTCCCTCATATCTTCCACAACACCCCCATCAAAAGCTTCCACCATCTTTATTTTTTTAACCACACACATGATCATATTCAGATTCATACATGACTTGTCTTCCCTTTTGTATTTCAGTTATTATGGTATTAACATAGCACGTTTTCATTTCAAGACGTTCTAATGTGGCAGCCTAATCTCTAATCATTTCTTCATTACGTTCAATTCTCTTTTCCATTTCTTGTGTAACTCGCCTTCCATCCTTCTTCAATCTAAACAAGCTTTCTTCTACGGTAGACACTTTTTTTTGTGGTGGTGGTCACAATGGGTAGAATGATTGTTGGTAATTAATTAGCATATGAATCACAAAGAGGATAACATGCATAATCTTAATATTCATCATAGTCTCCATTTACACTCTCGCCAAGTCGTTTAAGCATAAGCTTCTTTGCCTTGGCACTTTCTTCATAATCTCTTACATACCATTCCAAAATGTTCAACAAGCTCTCCATACTAAGCTGAAATATACACTAATAAAAAAGACAAGAAAGCAAAGAAAAACAGTCAATATACAAAATTTACTAAGAACAAAAACTAAACACAAAACACGAAAATAATAGAAATATATATGTGTCCCATAACCTCTACAAGCCGTATATAATTAATTTATATATGTAATATACTAATATATATCTCTAGGCGTCGTAAATGATTGAGACTTCTACGCCAAGGCTGTCAAGATCGCGATCTCACATGGGATCGTTTTTGTCTTTGCAAAATCGAGATCGTAAGATCCTACCAATTTGTCATGTTTTGTAAACAAATGATAAACGAGTCAAACTGTTTTCATTTCTACACAACATCAAAGATAAATGGGTTAATTACCTAAAAACGTAGTAAACTTGACACTTTTTGTCATTGTATGTAGGCTACTATTTTTTTTTTGTCATTGTGTCGCTGAACTTTTGAATTATTGCCATTGTATGTAGCGTGTCACCGGATGCAACATTGTGTCTGACGTGGCACCGGTTAATGCTGAAAAAAACGTTTTTTAATACTTTTCTTTTTATTTACCCCTTTTATTAACCTTTTTTAATTTAATTTCTTTTCTTATATATTATACCCCACCACTTATCATCTCTCTACCATTTTATTCCCAATCCCAACCACACAAAACCCTAGATCCATGAGGTCTTCATCATCTTCATCTTCAAGATCCAGGTTCAAACGTTACACCAAGGAGGAGATACTTGCTAGAACTCATTGTGATTGTCCTTTGCCTATCGAAATGCAAGTGGCATGGACCATTATAAACCCCAGAAGAAGATTCAAGGGATGTCCGATCTTTGTAAGTAATTATTTCGTATGTTAGTTTTAATCTTTGTTTCAAACCGTGATAAGATTTATGTTATTTATCACAGGATGAGGATGAAAAATGTCACTTTTATGGTTTTTTCGATGATGAACTACCAAGTGATTATTACAAAAAGTTGTTTTTCAATCTCCATGAAGAAAACAAAATGTTGAAGAAGAACCTGGGAAAAAACATGTACAAGAACAAGAAGAAACCCAACAACAGTGATGAAGGGTGTATTTTGGAAATGGGTGAATTGAAGGATGATTTGACTTTGATCAAGTCAAAACTCCAAATGTATGACAAAGTTGTGGTTGTCTTAGTCATTTTGGTAGCATTTGTTGTTGCAAGTAGGTTGTTTGCTTAATCAGTGCTAGGAATCATGTAATACGACAATATTTAAGTTGGTTATGTTGAATGCAATGGTTTCTTTTGGTTATACTTGTTATTAAAACATGCAAATATGATAACAAATACAATTCACACTAGGTAATTAACATAATATGAAAGCAATTAAACATTCATGTCATTACTTGTTAATGCCCATCCAGATACAAAACATGAGCATTACGTGTTTATAGTTACAGGACATAATAACCAAAGGTTAAGTTTAAGTGCACAACATATAGATACAAAAGAAGTGGAATTCAGTTTGTGTTCAATCCAAACTGTGAGGATTTGTCTTTGAGCTGCCAGTGCCTAGGTGATCCTTTGCAAGCCTTTTTTAAGGATTCTTTCACTCCTTCCTCTCTGCCTTGGAATGACAAAGTTCCTCCTTGCTCTTGGTTCTGGTTCTCTTGGTACTAGTTCATTGACAGGCACAACTTGGTTATCAACTGCAATTCCATCACTTGCTGTTGTTTGTAAGCTTTGAGTAGGTGCAGTTTGCAATGTCTGACTTTCTTGAATTTCAGAATCATGCATAGTCTCCTCTTGTGTATTTTCAATAGAATCAGACTCATTTCCATGAATACCAAACCATTCTCACAACCTTCCTAATCTAGGACCTCTTTCCCTGCATCTTCCCCCACCTCTTCCCCAACCTCTTCCACTGATACTAAAGCCCTTATTAGCAACATGTTCCTTAAAAGTTACCATTTTCTTAGTTTTAGAAGCATTGACAGTTGAACTAGAACCACCAAACTCATATTGACTAGAACCTAAGTGTTCCTCAACTGGAGGTATTGGAACAGATGGTGGAACTAAGGGTTCAGTTTAATCATCAACAGATTCAGAAGGTATTGGGTTTTTCCTTGGTCTACCTTTTTTAGCAGAGGGTTTTGGTGGTAGCAACACAATTTGGTTCTTGCAACCAGACTTGTAATGACCCTTTTGAAAACAATTAGAACAAGTCATTTGAACCCCAGACCTAGAAATCTTATTTGGGTATTTAGTTTCATGAGAAGCTCTTATTCTTTTTTTTCCTTGGCCTTCCAGGCATCTTTTTGGGTTTAGGAGGCAATACCTTAGACATTTCACTACAGTCTGGCCAAAAGTTCATTCCACCAACAGGTGTTAAGTACTGATGGTATGCATCATGAAACATTCTTTTCCTAAAACAATCAGGAACATACTCTTCTGCCCTTCTATTTAATTTGAAAATAACTGCAATTTCATGACTACAAGGCAACTTGATAGCTGCCACATCCTGCAGCTATAAGTCCTATGTTGTTCATCAATGCTATAAGCCTGTGATCCATTTCTCACTTCAAACATATTTCCTCTAGCTAGTATTACATGCCAAAGCCTTAAAAATTGAATTTGTAATTTGTTTAAGCACAAAAACTGAAATTATAAACTTCATATTAAATGTATTAAGTCATACCTTGTTGATACTTTGATGAGTTACCACACCTTTGACTGTATGAATAGGCAATGTATCCATTTGTCCATTATCCAGCATTCCTCCTCATTGATTTCATTCTCCTCTCATTACAAAAAAACCCATTCAAACTTCAGCATTTGTAATTAGAGGCTTTGTTCTAACTCTTCCAAGAACAGCATTAAACACTCGCTAAATCATTCTCCACAGCTTCACATTGGTACCAATATGAAAAATAGGCTCAGACCAAGTCTTAGGAATCTTTATTAGCAGATATTGATTAAGCATATGGATTAGCCCTCATGATCTTGTCCATTATCTTGTTGGAACAGTCCTGGATAATTGCTAGAAGCATCCAGAAAGAGAAATTTCTAAATTTCACCCCACTATAGTGTTTTCTAAAACCCTCATAGACGTGCCTCGCACATTGTCTATGTTCAGCATGGGGCATTTCATCCTTAACAACTTTTACTAATCCCTACAATTTACATGAAATATAAGTATTAGATCCTTGGCATTTATAAAACAATTAAACCTATTAAATTGTTAAACAATTACATGAAAGATAAGCATACTTGTGTTGGTCTGACATAAGTGTTAACCCATTTCCAGTAGGCAACTCAAGATCTTCTCCTAGCAATTCCAAGAACCATGACCAGTTATCCTTATTCTCTACATTGACCACAGCCCATGCTACGGGGAAGACGTGG
The DNA here is from genome assembly GCA_026074375.1 of Tanacetum coccineum. Lineage (NCBI taxonomy): Eukaryota > Viridiplantae > Streptophyta > Magnoliopsida > Asterales > Asteraceae > Tanacetum > Tanacetum coccineum. The sequence continues at coordinate 40,113 of BQNB010023312.1, read as the reverse complement.
TTGTTTCCGTCCCTTCCAATTGCCATCAGTATTTCACCAACATTAGGATTTTTAAGGAAACATCCATCCAAAGCAATAACCCTTCTACACCCTTTCTCCCATCCCTCTTTCAGTCCATTAAAGCAAACATAAAATCTATCAAAATAGGTTTGGTCATCTGGATTCACTATAACCCCAACTCTAAACAGTATTGACCGGCATTGATTCTAGGTATTTGCCTTATCAAAAGACCTAATGTACCATAATTAGATCTAGCATGTATTTTCCCCTTCATTTAATGCCCATCTTTTAGCCCTTCTACACTGACAAGGACTAACTATGCACTTTGTACTTTTTTCATCACACCATATAAACAATTTCCCCATGCAACTTAATATATGGATTCATCCTAATTTTATTGCCAAAATGTTTACCTATCTACTTGTAATTAACTAAAGTTCCAAACTTAAAATCCCTAGTACAAGTATGCTCATCATTTAGAGAAAAAACCTAAAAATAATTTTCTGTTGTCATTTGCTTCCCATAATACCTCCATGGGCATTCAGCTCCTTCATCTTGCCTTTCTGATGGATACCTTTTCCACTTACTCAGTTTCCCCTTTTTAGGATCCTTGATCCTCTCAGGCCGTTGACCGCATCGAGCAATTATTTGAGTTTTTAAACTCCTATAACACCATATTGAATATCCATTTGCTAAACCATAGTAAGTCAAACATTCTTTGAATTGAGCAGCATCTACAAACTTTTCTCCAACCTAAAACAAAACAACGTCATGTTACTTAACAATTACTAGAGTCACTGCTTATTATTAAGGATGAGTCAGTAGGCATTACCTTTGGTTCTTATTTTCCCAGTGTGTATCCTGATCATGAGTAGGATACTTCTCCAACTCCATCTCCACCAATTTGAAAGGATCTGTTAATTCTGTATCATCGTCACACTCTCTCATCTTCCTCACCAAGTCATCTATGAATTCCTCATGTTCTAAGATTGTTTCACTTTCACCCAAACCATATATTGTTTTAGGTCTTGAACTTCCCTCTCCACCTTCCTTATCAGAACATGGCTTCTGCTTGGATACCTTGGGTGCCCTCTTTGCCTCAGAATTTCTTTTCCAAAGTTGAATCAATTCATCCTCACCTTCTGATAAGTAGTCTAACAGATCTGTCAGAGTAATCCCTCGTCACAATCACTAATACAACATTGAGTAGTCAGGGATTTGATCCCTTTCAACTTCACTATCACTAAAGTCAGAATCCATAACATTTGGATTGTCATTTTCTTTAATTACAATACCTTTATTCCTACCCATTGCTTTTCTAGCCGGTACTGGCCTTTCTTCTTCAATCATCAAACCCTTACCCTTGTCTACCACCTTGTTGACTATGTTATCCTCTTCAATCATCTTACCCTTACCATTGTCAGCTTAACTTGGTGCACCAGTTTGATCATCAACAGATTCAAATGATGCATTAGTGTCACCATAATCAAACTCATCTACATCTAAGGTTGCATCAGGTGCATTAGACTGTTTATAACCAAATTCAACATTTGTACCACTACCACATGCACCAATGTCATTTTTCTTTGGTGTTAGACTATTCCATACTTTTTTACTAACAGTTCTAGGCTTAGGTGGTGTTTTTAGGTGTTGTGCTTCTTCCTCAGCCCATGATACTAATTCCTCATAAGACATGTTCCCAGCATCCTTCTTTCTATTTTCATGTATCCTAAGTTTACAAATTGCCTCATCCCTAGATTCATCAAAGCAGAAAATTTTAAAGTAATACTCAGCCAAATTTTGGGGAATGTGAGCTAAATACATTTGAATTATTCCATAAGCATCAGCAAATTCATACATAGCCTCCAAATCAGAATCACATTCAACTATTTTCAAACCTACATCTAACTGACATTCAGGTAACTTAAAGAACATGGCATAAAACCTTTGTTCTAACTTTTCTTTCAAAAATTCACACAAACCATCATAGTCATATTTCTTATCCTTAGTAACCCTTAACTCATAAACTACACCATTTTCATACCTTAATGGAGCGAACATGAAGATACCATCATAATGTACATCAAACAATAGCGCATTTGAACCTGAAGGTGCCATCTCCTGTTAACATAAAAGTAATATTATCAATCGAAACCCTAAATTACTATGCATATGATAACAATAAAAACAAAAAAAATAGTAGCAGACAAGAAGAATAATATAAATGATACCTTTTGCACACTTCAATTGCATAAAATAACCAGAGAATCACCCTCAATTTTGTTTTTTATAAATTAGGGTTTAGACAGATCTGGGTGGTGGTGGGACTGTGTGTTTCTTGGATCGGGGTGTGTGGGGGAATATGTTTTATAAAGAGATTACTAAAATATACACGTGTATTATTAAATATATTAATTCATTTATTTATTAAACGAAAGTAATAAAAAAACAGATATAACCGGCTAAGGATGCATCCGGTGACACGCTACATACAATGGCAAGAATTCAAAAGTTCAGCGACACAATGACAAAAAAAATAGTAGCCTACATACAATGATACAAAGTGTCAAGTTTACTACATTTTTAGGTAATTAACCCAAGATAAATTCATATAACATCCTTTTAAATATATCAAAGATCAGATTTAAAACACCAAAGTAAAAGTAAAACACAATTTTTTGGATTATTTTGATTTATGCTTATATTTCATAAGCTTCAATTTTCACGCTTATTTTGAGACTTGTGGGCTTATATAAGTTTATTACGATATGATAAACTAATATAAACCCATAAGTCTCAAAATAAGCTAAATATTAGGGCTTGTGAGATATAAGCTGAAATCAAACAAGCTCATAAACCCACATATAAGCAGAAACAAACACCCCCTAGGTATAAACTATAATTTGGTCTAGAAAATGAAACGTCAATGGTTGACTTATTAGACATTAGTAAAGCTCATTTGTTTTTGGGCCTAAACAAGTGAGTAGAAATAGGTGAACTCGGATTGCGTAACGATCTTACGAGTTTACGTGTAACACTCCCAAATTGGGTCGCAGCGGAATAAGGGTCCGGGGCGTGTTACTTCTCAGATCAATAACACAAGATAATATAAGAACGACCAAAAAGTCGTTTAAAACTGATACATTGGATTTAATAAAGTATGTGTTACAAAAG
>BQNB010023312.1:0-36730 GCA_026074375.1 Tanacetum coccineum | reverse complement strand
CTTGCTTGACCTAGATTAGCATTCCTGACTCTGTTCAGAGCTCCCCCATATCCAGCCGTACATGCACCCCATGCATTGTTACCCTGTCCTCTATTCTGTCAACCCTGAACATTCTGAACCATAACCCTGCCGTCTTAAACTGTGGCTTGGTTCCTAGGATTTGATGAAGTTCTGAGTTTATTGTTTGTTTGAGGAAGGTATGTTTTGTATGATTTGGTGAGAAGGGCAAGTGTGTTGGTTAAATTCTTTATTAAGTTGTCCGTTGGAGAGAGTCCCAAATCAAGTTGAGAGTTGTTAGCAAAGTGTGGTGGAACATATGTGGATGATGGATTTGTAGATGATTGTGAATTGTACTGCTGAGGTGCCACATTGGTCATCAAGGCGAGAGGATCAGCTGTGTGTTGAGTGAATCGGTCTAACATCATTTTGTTCTCATTAGCATATGCCTCGTGCTGCTTCAGATAAGCATACAGTTGATCATAGTTGGAGTCCCTCAAGCCTCTGTTGAGTTTCACTGCAGTTACAAATCTACCCCATTCCGAAAACATGTTATTAACAAACTTAGAATTTAACTGCATTCTGGACATGGCCATCTTGATGTTACGCATGTCGTTGATGAGTTTGGCAAACCGGACATAGTAATCATGAATAGTCTCTCCTTTGTGCTGACGAAAGTGTTCGAAGTCATCATACAGCTGTGATTCACGGTCTTCTTTTGTTAATTCCGAACCTTCCAGGAGCATCTTCACATTGTCCCATATGTCATTTGCATCAGTGTAATGATTGATAAGAGAGTATATATCTTTTGGCAACCCTTGAAGTAGGATGTTTATTGCCCGAATGTTAGCATTGTACCTATCCTTATCTTCAGGTGACAGTTCAGAATAGACACGAGGTCGTTCTGGACCTAGATGTAGGGCACCTTCATCTCCTTCTGCAAAAGTTTCCCTAAATGTTCCCAACTGAAAAGGTCCTTCATCAATTGACTTCAAGATGTTCACCCCATTCTCTTTACCCCGACAATACAGTCGAATACGTTGTTGCCATGATGCAAAGTCAGTCCTATCAAGCATAGGTGGCCGGGTATCGGAACCGGCACATTGGATGGCTTCTGAAAGATTAGCCATTTTAATTGATTTTGAAATGATTAATTTGATCAAACAATGATTAGTGATTGTATGTTAAAAGTGATGATTGTTTGTTGGATTAGGTGATATGTTGTTTAATTGTGATTTGGTTTGGTTGAAATGAGTTAACGTAATGAAGAAAATTTTTGCCAGAGTTTCTTTCTACCAAAACGCAGTGAAGGTCTTCAAAAGTAGACAAAACGCAAGAAGTCTTGAGACAAAACGCAATCAAGTCTTGAGACAAAACGCAATCCAATCTTGAGACAAAACGCAATCCACATAACTTTGTCGTTTTAAGCCCGTTTCTCGCGTTTCTTACGCCTACGCTTTCGTATTAAGACGAGTGATCATAAAATCATATTCGTAGGTTTTTGAGATTCTGTAATGAATAGTGTTTTTACTATTCATAACAGCTATATAATCGCTTTTATACTTTTAATTAACGTAAAACCCGTTTTTGTCGTATCTTATTCGTTATAGCTCCGTTTTTAGCGATTCTTTCGAACACGTTCTTGTAATTGAAAGTTTTATCATATTATTGATGTTTACAAAGTATAAGTTTTTGCCATGAATAGTAACTTTTTTAAAATTTGTTTTATAAAGTATTTAGCGTCGTAAACTTGTAACTAACGTATCTTCTTCGTTATAAATCGGATTTTTGAGTTTCTTATCATTTTGGAATCCTCATGAGATGTACTATCTTTATAAAACATAATATGGGTGCTTTCAAAATCGAACCAAAACAGAAAGTTTGAGGTTTTGTGATTTGGACATGTTTTAAGCATGATTTTTGTACCATTTAGATTCAACACTTAGTTACAACTACTTTACAACAATTATACCTTATGTCTTACATATATTAAATTCATTAGTTCATACTTTGCTCATGTGAGTCCAAGATAATAAGATTAACATGTTATTTTACCATTTTCACTTGTAATTTATTAAGTAAATCTTTTAAAACCCTAATTTGTTCATAAACATGTTATACTTAACCAAGTGTGTACAAGAGTTATACTACCATTCTAACATCATATTAACATTCATATAACATATAAATAAGTGTACAAAATAATGATCATATGTAAAAATCCATTTCACATATTCAAAAGTACCCTAGATGGTGATTTAACTAAGTAAAGCATATGAACACATAAAATCTTAAATATGAATAGATTAAGCTTTTGATATAACCTTGTGTGGATGAGTAGAGATAAGAATAACAATCACACCCTTGTGATTAAACCTCTTGGCTTGAAAAATTAGGATGAAACCCTAATTTTTCCCAAGTAACCCTTATTTGCTTTTCTTGATTCCTTGCTTGCAAATGGTGAACCAACTCTTAAAAACACCTTAGAATACCTTAGATATGATGTGTGTATGCTTGTATAATGATAGAAAATCAAGCTATGGATTTGATTTTGTAAGGTTTTTGAGCCGTGGGTTGATATGAGAGCAAAGGAAGGATTTTGTGATTTTCTAGCAAAGGAAATGAAGAGAATGGCCTTCTTAGCTCACCATGCATGCATATATATACTACTAGGAAGATATTTGTGTGCCTAGTTGGTTCTTGCAAGGTGGCAAGCTTGATAAAGATGACTAAGAAAAAGATAGGCTTATTTAGGGCTTATCTTTGTCTAGTCATGATACAAGTTGATACAAGATGCATGTATAAAGATATTTGTGAAGTTCTTGGTCTCATCTTGGCTTATCCTAGTCATATTACACGAAATATATGTATATGTATAAGTTAGATATGTATTTGATCATTTATATAATGTATACTTGTATTATATAAAGTATAATGTAGTATAGACTTAGAAAAATGTATAACTTGTACATTGTAAGTTATGATTTGAATTCCTTCATAATGAATATGTATAAAGTGATAAATACTTGAAGTTTTAAATAAACTTTAAGTATTGAGTACAAATTTTTGGTATTTGATGAAGCGTAGATAAGTTAACGTGCTTCCGGGAAGGCCTAAACGTATTTTATCGCGAAACGTAAACACTTAACGTAACCAATAAAAATAAAATGTGCAATGATAATAATTATCCTCTAAATAATCATATAACACTTGCTTGATGTAAACATTTAATTGTTTAATGCCCGTTTACATTGTATGATCATTTTTAGTTTACGCGATTTAGCTTAACGTTTACGGTTTAAGAGAAAACGCGTAAAACCCTAAAAATAAATTGTGCATTACATAATGTCGTACAATGACCTAAAACACGAGGTGTTATATTACGTGCGATCCCACGATCTTACATACGATCCCACCCCAGATGCGATCATATGCCGATCTTACACGATCGTAGCTAGTAAACACGTAAGATCGTACGATCTTACGAGTTTACTCGCGATCTTGATAGCCTTGCTCTACGCTGTATAAGACTTTTGGGACAAATACCAAACTGAAAAATAAAAACAAGCACCTGAAGGAAGGCTGACACTAATAAGACCCTAAAAATCACAAAAACACTGAATTTAGAGAAACTTACTCTAAAACAAACAAATTTCAAAAACCGTTGACCGATAGTGGTGTCAAAAACTTGATATGTAAAACCTTGTTTTAATTTTATAAAACTATGTCTAACAAGAAATACCAACACGCTCGGGCAATGTATCCATCTGTGTATGGTATAGACTCGGTGAGAGTGGATCATCCATAGGAGCAAAATGAACTCGTTTTTTTAAAAATAAATTATTAAAAGACAATTGTCTTTTAAATCCACGTGATTAAATATTTTATAAATATTAAAATAACAATAACTAAAACGACAAGAAAATAGAATTGAGATTAAATCAATGAGAAAATGTGCTCCAGCTAATCATTCCTGAAATAACTAAACAACATGATTCAATTGTGCAATGTCTAACCAACTCCTAACTCAGTGGCTCAGATTTAGTGCAGGTCTAGTAATGGTTACTAGTCACTACACATACTTCCTTTAAGTATCTATCTCGTCGGCCGAGGATGATATCTAGTTATAGTCCATTTATTAAGTTCGCTAATTAATCTATATGACTTGTCTAGTGATATTATAGTAAATGGTTTAGTTTACCTTCATTAACTTTTAAACCCTATAATTTACCGCTTTTAATTAGGTTAGGTCATTTTGGTCATAACTCTAACCACAAAGGGATAATAGTATATATATAAAAGTGAAATTTTGAGAGGGTTCAAACACCTTCTTGCTCCTATAATGCTCCGTTCATGAGTTATCAAAAGCTTTTTACTATTTTAAAAAGTCTTTGAAAGACTTTTTACCAATGTAATTGTGAGCTTTTCCAAAAGCTTTGTGAAATGACTTGTAATTCAACAAATGTTTTAGGCTTTGTATTATACTAATATTTTAATCAAATTATACCGATTTACTCCTCTTGTTATGCCACTTTCAAAATAACTTTTGTAAAGGCTTTTACCATTGGAGAGGTTTATAGTGAAAGTTTTTTTATATGTAAAAATTAATGAAAAGTATTAAGTGTAATTGCAAAAAGTTATCGATCTAGATGCTCTCATCTTGTTTCCATCTTCTTTTTATCACTTGCAAACCTACGGCCCATTACATGGGCTTATAGACTTCTTTTTCTTTTTTCATTTCTGTAGTAATCAGCCCAAGTATATTAGAAGAATTGGCCCAAGCACGAATCAGTTGGCTATACTCATATAGTCATATGTGAATCGTAAGACCAATCCACGAACTGCAGTATCCGGCAAAAATAACCATAAGTTAACGTCAGGTTTTCGTGTATCTTTTACATAAACGTGAAGATCTCTTTTTCCTCTTTCCGTGGCTTTTTGAATCACTTAAAACGGAGCTCGAACGAAGAAACTACGACCAAAATAGTGCGACAACGCCCAAATATTCCATTTCCACTTTTTAAGCTCAATTATTATCCGTTTCCGTGTCTTTTCACTAGTGGCTCCATACTTACCTATGACACGAGTAATAAATAATTATCTATCATTTTTTTGTACAAGCACATAACAAAAGAGATAATCTTGGGATAAATGACATATAACATATAAAATATGTACTTATTTGTTGATATTAGTAGGAAAATTCAAAAAGGAATGTTACACTCACATCATTTTTACAAAAATAAATTCACATACACATGTGGCAAGTGACATGTACCAACTTAATTTTGGACTCATAAATTTGGAAGATATTGAAACAATCATTGACCTTAGTTTATCTCATGTAGTGCTAGGAAGACCTTTTGTTGAGACCACCAATTTAATTTTGGACAAATCGGAAAGGATGATCACATTTACGGATGAGACTAGAGAAATTACCTATAGAATGTCATAAAAAGTTCCGGAGTATAGGAGCTTATCTCTATAGGATCATGATAATTTGGAATCACAACTGGTAATAAGTGACCATGATAGGGAATATACGGAAAAATATAAAACAAGTTAAAAGACTAAAAAGGTTAATAAAAACTCAATTGCCTAAAAATAAGTTTGATACTATGAAAGTACAACACATATTTGTATTCGCATGTGTGACTGACTAAGAACGCACGGTGTCATAACGCTCCAACCGGCGTTATGCCCACGTGGCAATGCCGTTAGTGGCGTTATGATACCGGAAAGTGAAAACGAGCCACAACGTTGGGGCTGCCGTTGCCACAACCACGCTGCAACGCCCCCAAAATTTCTTATTTTTTCTTTCTTTTTTTATGGATTTTAATCTATGTTTGGTGTGTGTTTTTATGGTGTGCGTGTGTTTTGTGTGTGTTTTTGTGTTTTGCAGATTTTGGTGAGGAAGAAGGGGAGTGAGTATGGTTTTAGTGAGCTCGCACATTTAGTCCTTGTGGTTTTATTTTTTTAGTTTTAGTCCTTGTGATTTTAATGGTTTGCATAAGTAAAAAAAATTGTTTTAGCTTTGGAACTTTTAGATAAAATATTATTTTGTGTATTAATTTGATAAATAAAAATATTTTGTTTAATAAATAAATGAAAAAGAAAAAAATAGTGGGTCCTAAAAAAGTGGTGTTATGGGATGTTATGATTAGAAGGGTATTTTTGTGTGTTGGTGTTGAAATGTTAAAGCTGATGTGCCAGTATTTTTTGATGTTATGATGTTATGACACCTAGGGTGCGTTTGGTTTGTATTTCCAGAAAAAAGTAACTTAGGGTGCGTTTGGTTTGTAAATGGGGTTGGAATCGGATTTAGATTCGGAAAAGGTTTGATAGAAAAGGAGAGAGAATATATATAATTATATAAATATATATAAGTATAAAAATATTATTTTGTAAAACATAAAAAAGATGAAACTATTTTAAAAAGAAAACTAGTTTTAATCCCCGTGCACGCACGAGGCTTATACATTATGTTTTTTTTAAATATATATATATAGTTTTTATTTTTGAAAGTTTAAGGGGTTACTTGTTTTTTTTAAATTATAATAAAATTTGTAAATTTACAAATTTACACTTAACAATATATATATATAATTATTTAGAATTATACCACTAAATTTTTATTATATTACCTTCTCTTTTTTTCAAGTTTTTGTTTTTATAAATTTGATACATATATTTTTATGTGTTTTTTTTTCCATTAGATTTCTCCACCACAATAATGCCAATTTTAGAAGTATTTAAGCTTTTTAATTAAACAAATATTCAAAAAAAAAATTTAGAAGCATCATGCCTGATTAGGAAAGATTTTCTTTTTTGAAATGTAAAAGTCCTCACTTTTCGTTTTCCTTTACTAAGTAAAAGATAACCGAAATATGTGGCTCACTATTGTGGATATCCGGGACCCATCCATAATTCTTGTTTCATTCCCCCATACCTACCCAGTGATAGTGGAATCAGATTTTAATTAAATTTCATTGTATGATTTCAGAAATATTGTACCAAACAATATTTTGAAGGTATCAATTCATTCCTTTAGCTTAAAAACCTCGTACCAAACGGCTCCTTAAAATTTAAATTGCTATTTCCAGAATAAAACTAATTGCTGAGTTAGAAATAGAGATTGAAATTTATAAGGATATTACTAAGTTGTACCCTAGATACAAAAAGGGATTTAGCTGTACAATAGCAACGTACTTTGTAAAATGTTTCGTTTTGGTACGTGAACTTTTTTTTATTCCACTTAATGTAACGAACTTTCAAGTTTTGTTCCATTTTGCACATTTTGATGACGTGTCACATTATAAGTGGTGCCACGTGTCAACCTTTCAAGTATGACACGTCATCAAAATGTGCAAAATGGAACAAAACTTGAAAGTTCGTTACATTAAGTGGAACAAAAAAAAGTTCACGTACCAAAACGAAACATTTTACAAAGTACGTTGCTATTGTACAACTAAATCCCATACAAAAAGGATGGTTTAATTATTGGATTGTTGGAAGGAAGTTGCTCACTCGAATCATGCGAATGTGTGACTCATGATGAAGTCACGTAGTAGGTTTGACTCTATACTGGTTATAAGACTCGTTAATAAAAAAAACCGTTTCGTAAGAGGCTATCATATGATTATCATTTAATTTGTATGCATATGTTTTTTTAATTTTCTTATGCGTTTGTGTGTTTGTTGTTGATTATGAATTATTGCATGTTTGATTTATTATGTGATCATGCTTTATTTTTCTTTTGATCTCGTTTCATTGGTAATTAATGATATATTTAATCGAATAAGTGTAGGGAAGATTATACTTGGCTTTGTGAACCGTTATCAAAGTATGTAATGATTTATGATTGATTTCAATGCAGGCTTTGTTTGTTTGAGTTTATTTGTTTGTGTCTATACTTGTGGATATGTTTTGTGAATTTCTACAGAAAAATTAGACGTAAGAAGTAAGATTTTCCAAAAATATATGTCAAACATATGACCTTCTGTGACGTTTTGGCTCTCAAGCTTCATGAGCGAAGTAACTAGTAGGTTATGTTTGGTGTATTGTTGAGTCAAATGCGATGTAGTCGTAGTTTTTTCTTTTCTTATAGAAGTAGTTGTGTCTTTTTATGTTATCTTTATCGCTTATGTAACGTGCTGAGATGAAAGATTTCATTTACATTCTTTGTACTTAAACTTTTTTGTAGTAATATATTCACCGTGTGTTAAAAACCATTTACCAAAAAAAGAATATATGTCAAACGCCTTTGACGACGTCAGGTTGTCTACAGTACATTTTCCATATTTTGTTTATTTTGAATTTTTTGTTTTTGAATAATTTCCAAATTTCTAAAGTCCACATTTTTCCGTATGATATTTATATTTCATTTTACAAGTATTTTATCCACTATATGTTTTATTTTATTTTTTGTTTTTATGTTTTATGAATCATAGATGATTTTATGTCGGTTATACTTGTCTTTGTTTTTTATTATAGATTTTAATTGGACGAGGATAGTCTTTTGACGATTCTTGAATGAAGATTTTACCTTGTATCAACATTTTTCGTTCATATCGAGCAAACCAGATGAGTACTAGTTTCTTTCATTTCGTTTACTTTTTCTTTACATGGTTTGGGTCCTTATTAGAACATTAAGGACAATTTTCATTTTAAGTGTAGGGAGGATATTAAAACCCTCAAAATCTATTTCAGCATTTCTATTTGTCTTGTCTTCAAAATAATTTGTAATTTTCTTAAACTTAGTCTTCTAGGTAATTTTAGCACCATTTAAAAAAAATCATGGTATTAACTTATGACATTGGTTTCAAGCGTCATTCTCAACGAGTCCATAAGGAGTGATCCCTTTTTTTTCATCGGGTCCGAGTAGAGACCAAAGATCTTGAGTGACCGATCTGGCAGAACAACTAAAAAGATAAATAAGTATCGTTAATTTCTTTATGCTCGTTCCAAGAAGTACCCATTGTACAAATAATAATCACTTTGTTACAATGATTTTTTTCATATAGATAGATATAGGATTTATAAGGTAACATAACTAAGCTATTACTTAAATATCACCCCAAATTCACGAGGAACATTAGCCTTTCGATTATAGCATCCATTTTAAATGTTTTTGTTTTACTGACTTTACCGGTAATGTATAACTTCTAGAACTTACTTTGGTGATGCATCTCGAGACCGCTAGTGAGGTCACATTCGTGTAATTAAAGTTTACTAAGTGATTAGAAGCATTAGGACTATCCTATGTTTTAGCATACGTTTGTTATACTTATTTGACTTTATTGGTCCTTTAATTACCAAAACGATTTTGTTACAGTCATTTTTGGGGTACAAGATACATTATAACACTCATTTGAGCCTATCCTTTCGTTTTGTTTACACCTCAAAAAAAACTTGTTACATCCAAATCGTCATTGCCATGTTGTTTTATATGTTTAAACCCTTGTTAATTCTATAGATAATTATTTGTCTCTAAGTCAAGTCTTATTTTTTGGGTAAAGGGTTACCCCGGTAAAGTATATTAAAACCGAAAAAAGTTAAGTACAAATAGAATGTGGCTGAAGTACCACATTAACCTCAAGCTAAACAGCTTGATAAACACCTAAAACTAGAGCTTATGACATGCCATAAACTCTTACAACTCTAGAAACAACTAATTGCAACTAGAACACATAACACAACTAAGCAAGCTAACCAACATCAACCGTGAAAGATGAACTTCCACCAGCTTTTGTGTTTTGAATTAAGTTAGCCGATTCATCATACACATTTTCCACATCTTTTTCATCATCTTCTTCTTCTTCTTCATTTAAGGCAGAAAAAGAATTAGACATGGAGAGATTATCTTTCTTAGATGAATTACCAGTCGTCTTCAACATAGGTGTCGATTGAGATGTATAACCCACATAAGTAGTTCCCTTCTTTGGTGCACTTGTAGTCGCTTTAGGCTCATATCTAACATTATGTTTAACCGAAAGACCAGTAAACTGACCGCCATTAGTAGACTTGGACTTACCTTTCCTCTTCTTCTTTTTACCCACCGTTTGGAAACCATCATTAGTCTTCTCAGCATTAGGGGTAACAACATTAGAAGTAGCAACAATAGGAGGACTCACCACTTTTTAGGGCAATAGTCATGAACATGACCAAAATCTTACATGTATCACATATGGGCAGGCCTCCATTTATATCCACCGGATGATTTACTCTTGGTAAAATCATCCTTTGAAGAGATGGAAATACGATAGTAAACAACATCCCAGGAGGATCAGCCTCTGAATTTACCTCAATTTAAGCAATCGAGCAAAATACTCCTACCCAACGAATCATTTACCACATGGTGCTTGTGTAGAATCAAGCATAACAGTTTATTAATGAAACGTAGCAATTAGACTTAATTCCATCATCTTCAAAAAATTGATAGGAAACATCATGCCAATTTAACCCATATCAGATTCGGAGTCAATTCTTCTTTGAGCAATCTAGTATCATCGTCATTTTTGAGAATGATTCGGGAGACTTAGAATCAACAAGGACCACCTCCAGATCAGCCTCTAAACCAGCACGGGAATTAAATTTAAAGAAAAAGAAGCTTTGGAAGTCATCATAATCTTTTCGCCATGGTTATGCCCAGTTGTTCCTTAGCATAATATTCAACAAGACCAAAAAACGGCCATTCTCTTTCCAATAAAGTAGCCATTATTAGAGTGGTTCAATAGCGAGCACTAACCTTTTTAACAAACTTTACGAGGGAATAGAGATGTTAACACCTTCAAATACGGTATCAGCCACCAGGTACGAAAGTTGGAAGTAATATTTGGTTGATTCCTTTGCACTTCCCACCCGCAACTCCTAGTATAGGATGTTGATCTTATTGAGGTCCAACAGAACTTAAACGTAGGGGCACTAGGTCATTGTGGGATTCATCAACATTAAGATTAATAGAATCATCAACTAACGAAACCTTACAAGGGATAATTCAGCATTATTACGATCAACCTTATTGAATTAAATATAGAACCTAATGCTTCCAAGGTTTTTTTTTTTTTCCCATACGATCATCATTAGTCATCTCAGATAATAAAACTCATCATGTTTACCAGCTTCAATATCATTAATTAACTTTTTTGCAAAGTCATCCACAGTTGATAATGGAACATCCAAAAGTAGGACTAGCAACATCCAATACTATACGTTCTCGAGGCACGTTAATAATGAGACAGAGAACACCAAAGGAGAAGTCTGTATCACTTTGGACTACTTCTACAGCTGCATACCAACCCTAGCAGCACCATCTCCAAAACTAGTACCCTTATCACTTGTATTCGACATTCTTAGACTGCACAAGCAAAACGAAACTAAAAAACCCTAAACAAAGAAAACTTAAAAGTCGAACATCACGCTATGAGAATCCACGTCTTCTATCTCATCACGAAAAACCTTTGAAGGAAGGCAATAATATAAATACACGAAGGACTATCTGACTTCCATAATGAAAGTCGATAAGAATTAATAAAGATCCCTAAAGAACGAAAAAACACCAAACCCTAAATGAGAGATCGCACCCTAAATCTTTAGAGAAACATCAATCAAATAAGAAACTTGTTAAATCATTATAATCATAAGATTAACAGATTAAACAAGAGTATTATATGATATTCGGATCAAGAAAGAAGAAGATTATGTGATCAGAATTGATGGAATAGAGGGAGCCATTTTTTCGCCCATAGAAGAGAGAATTTTAGGTATTATTCATTTAGTTTTATCTTTGCTAAGTCAAGTCTTATATATAGTCTTGAAAAGATTAGGGCTCTAGTAGTATTCTATTTATGGAGAAATGAGGAGGAAAGAATGTTATTACTCCCATGTCATGAAATATGTATTAATATTGCATGTGTGTTGATTCATTTAACTTGGGTCATTTATGTTTAAGTTATTGTTCAAGTTTGTGTTTCAAGTTATCATGTTATGTTTATGACTAAAGGCTTCTTGGCTCAACGGTATGTGAGTGGCTCTAAAATTTTAAAGGTGTGGATTCAAGTATCGTTGAATACATATGAGATAAAATTTGTGAAATAGGCCGTGTAGGTTGTTAGAAATTGCCGTGAAAAACCAATAAATAAAAAATCATGTTCTGTTTTTGTTTAGTAGATCAAATACGGTAGGGTAAAAGTGGAGATGAGATCAATGTAGATCCAATATTTATCAAAGATACAATTGACCAATCATAGCCACCCATTTTTTATTAAATTAAAAAAACCGAATTTTCACATCTTTTTTAAAATTAAAATATCTTGCAAACGGTAAATCGTAAAATGACAAAAAATACACCATCGCGACGAGAATTAAATTATCTTTCTATAGAAGAGCACTTTGATATACTTTCGACGAACTTTTGAAAAACTTTTTTTTTTGATTTTTTTCAGTCACGTCTGAAAAAATCACATATGATTTGTATCAGAATCACATGTGATTTAATAAAATCACATATGATTTGTGATACAAATCACATGTGATTTTCCAGAATCACATGTGATCTTTATAGACGTGACTGAAAAATAAAATTAAAAAAAATGTTCGTCGAAAGTATATCAAAGTGCCCCTCTATAGAAAGATGATTTAATTCTCGTTGCAATGGTATGTTTCATTTTACGTAACGATTAACGATTTGTGAGATATTTAATTTAAAAAAAGGTGGAAATGAAGTTTTATTTAATTTGATGAAAAAATAGAAAGTTAAAGTGGAGTATTTGGATCTATAATAAAAAGGGATCTTTATTGGATTTTTGCCGGTAAAAGTGTATGTAAAAAATTAGATAAAAAAGAGAAAATAACATACGACTTCCATCTGCTATAGTTAAGTTAAGAAATAGTCAGAAAAAGTAATTAAAAAAATAGCCATTGTTTAGTTTGCATTCGTTTACAGTTTGACCTGGAAACAATCATATATGTGATTGTTTAGGTTGTTAACTTTCATCCACTAAATATTCCCATATCTATACCCTTTATTCTTTGCCCGAAGTCTTACGTTACAACGTTTTAAAAGAACTATTTGATAGTACTTTCTAGATGTTTACGGCAAAGCGCTCGAGGTTTGATCCTTTATCGTGCCTATGGTTAATTTATGCATTATGACATGCAAGTTGAGTGAGTTCCATTTCCTATATGTTATATCTTTTGTATACACGTGATAGATGATAGTATCCCACCATTTATAATGTTAGGTGCTAATCTTATACTTTCGTGCTTGAAACTAGCAAAAGTGTATCGTGAGACGAGTTTTTCTATGTATTAACTCTATAATAATGCTAAATGCCTCCTAAATATTAATTTGTCTAAGTTAAAAGCTTATTTGCTTGAGGACAAACAAATCATATTTGATGAGGTTTTAAAATGATACTAGTTATTATTTTTTTTGGGGGGGGGGTCCATTTAACCTCTCTCTATTTCATGCACTTTCTGCGACTGCGATTCTATTGCTTAAAATCCTTCCTATTATATATTTTAGGATTTGAACTATGGCATTCCTAAACACTTTATCATATGCTTCCCCTGAAACCAATATGTTAACCATCTCTTGAATATCTTATTTTGTTGGCTCTTTGTAATGACTACTGATGGGGAAAACTCAGTATTACAAACTTGATGCTGAAGTAGAATAACCCAAACTTATGTCTTATGTCTTGTACTATCCATGTGACTCCAAACTCATACTGAATACTTAAACGTAATTCCTTGAAGTATAAGTAGACTTAAGTCTCTTGACAGAATCCTTAATTAAATGAGACACTGAGCACTACAACGTGTTAGCCTTAATTATATTAAGTCAAACAAGAATGTTATCGGTCTCATTAAGTCAAATAGGTCTTGTTATGTAATAGGCTAGTCGGGTATCATTGGGCTTGGTTTGTAATCTAATGTTGTCCATGTTAAGGGTGAAAGCCCAAGTTTAGCCAAGCCCGGCCCGTTAAGAAAGCCCATGAGCCAACTAGAAGGCTAGGGTATAAATATCCCTTCACCACACTTGGTGAAGGGTGTTAGTTATTTTTCCATCACTTGTAACTTTCCAACTCTCTCTAATCTAATCTTCTTTTCTTGTTTCTCTCTCTACTTTCTCTCTCTAAGATTTCTTCTTATTTTCTAGCATCTTGGTATAGATTATAGTTGTGTAATGGATTAAACTAGTGGGATAACATGTGGTATCACTCGCCAAGGGGTGTTTAGTATTTGATTGTGTACAAATTCGTGGCTAGGGAAAACCATATTCGTGGGTTCTTATTTTTTTTGTTTTGGTTCGAATGTAAAACGCAAGCAAAAACCATATTTGATCTTTAATTCGTGGCTAGAATGGTAAAAGTTGTGTACTTTTGTGTTTAGAACAAGCCCTTGTATCACTTAGATCATTAGTAAGGTTTACACTTTATTTCGTGGCTTAGTTAAAAGTTAGAAGATTTTTTCGTGGTTGCGGTTTGTCTAAAAACGAAAAACTCTTCGTTGCGTTTTGGGTTCGTTGCGTTTTGAGAATAGAGACAAAACAGTACAGTACTTGGAATGTGACCATTTGTTACTGGTTGCATTTTGATTGGAGGACATTGCGTTTTGGCTTAAAACTCATTGCGTTTTGGTTCTCAAGTCACTGCGTTTTGGTTCTCAAGTCACTGCGTTTTGGTTCTCAAGTCACTGCGTTTTGGTTCTCAAGTCACTGCGTTTTGGTTCTCAAGTCACTGCGTTTTGATTCTCAAGTCACTGCGTTTTGGTTCTTAAGTCACTGCGTTTTGGTTCCCAAATAACTGCGATTTGATATTTTTTTGTGTTGCGTTTTGTCTCCACAGGTTGCGTTTTGCTCATCGAAGACCATCATTGTGTTTTGACTAAATGTTACTCTGCCCAATTTTTTTTTACATTGCGTTTTGTGTCCAAGACATATTGCGTTTTGACTTCAAAGGAGACCATTGCGTTTTGCTAAATAATTGTCACTGCGTTTTGTTCAAAGATAGTTGCGTTTTGACTAAAGTCATTGCGTTTTGTCCATTAAAATCCCATGTTTTGACACCCTAATTTCCCGAAAAAATTTTTGACTTACCGCGAAGGTCGATCCGTCGATCAGGTGGTTATTTGACCGAATTTAGGTATCTATTAATCAACGTTAATCAAAAACATAACATCAAACAACATACGTCAAGGACTAATTACAAGGACTCTTTAGACTTTATTTCGGACCTAAAAGAGGACAATTGCTCAACACAAACAACAAACAATCAACCAACAATCAACGTAATCATTCTTGAAATGTTAATTTTTTTTTCATTCTTGGTTCTTCTTGATTTTGTAAATATGCGAAATGATACGATTCTTTTCTCGGTTTTTTTAATCAAAGATTTGTATAATCTCGGGATGTTAATTCATTTTAAAACCACAATCAATCATTCATACACACTTAAGATCCGATATCCATTTACAAACTACTTTCATCACAATGTCAAATTCAATACAATTTGCAAACTCAAATCACGCTTCAAATTGTCTATCATAATGCTATCATGGAAGCGCGGGTAGCAAAGATCGTCCACCAAATGTTCAGAACGGGTTAAAACGTTCAGTGGAAATCCAGAATCAAGAGATACATTGACACCAAACCTAACAATGAACTCATCCACTATTGTCTCCAAAATCCACTATAAGAATGTTTCACAAGACATACGAGATCAACTGAATGCCGAAGCTGAAGCCGTCCAGTCATTTCTCACCAGGGATAGATAACGATATCTACTCTACAGTTGATGCTTGTCCTAATGCATGTGAAATGTGGAAAGCCATTGAAAGGTTCGTGTGTGTGTGTGTGTGTAATCCTCTGACATCATGTTTTAAGATCTTGAAACCAATTTATATTGGGAGTTTGGAAAATTCACATCACGGGATGGTGAATCACTTGAATCGTATTACTCACGGTTTTACAAGATGATGAATGAGCTTGTTCGAAAATCAGTGTCATGTTACTAATCATCAAGTGAATGTCCAGTTCTTAACTTTCAATATTACAACCAGAATGGCAAGGTTTGTGGACAGTGTTAAGCAGAGTCAAAAGCTGAAGACTGTCGCTATCACAAAGACTGTTTGACATTCTGGAAGCAAACACCAGGATGAAGTCAATGAGATAAAGAGATTGAAAGACCCAGCCGTACTGCTAATCACCTTGCATTTGGTCAAACAACAACCAGTTTACCATCATCAAAACCATCCTACTCAAAACACTCAATATTCCTCCACCAGATCACAACAATCTACCAGAAACAGAGGAAAAGCAATTGACCCCTAACAATCTCCCCTCCCCTTATTTCTACCTTCTGCTATCTACTTATGATCCAGAATCCTGCTCGGTTACTAAAGATGAGGAAATGTCAAAGGAAAAAGGGAGAGTTGAAAAACTCATGGCTTTAATTTCTCTCTCGTTCAAGAAAATCTACAAACCTACCAACAACAACCTTCGAACTTCATCAAACACCAGTAGAGCTAATCAAGATAATTCTCCAAGAATCAACAGAGGAACTGGGTATGATTAATCAAGAGGGCAGTTAATGTTGCTGGGGCTAAGGAAAATGTAGGTACTCCCGCTGGTTTAGTGCAAAAGTTTGGGATTCAGTGTTATAACTGCAAGGAATATGGCATGTAATCGAAGGGAATGTAGAAGAAACCAAAACGATTAAATCGTTGGATTGCAGCTTATCACAAGGAAAAGATGTTATTGTGTAAACAAGAGGAAGCTGGGGTTCAGTTGAATGCAGAAACAAGGCTGGATAGGAAGGAATGATACTGATGATGAGTCTGAAGAAAAGGAATTGGAAGCACATTATATGTACATGGCACAGATTCAAGAGGTTACTCCAGATTCAGTTGACAATTCTGGACCAATCTTTGATCGCTCGCGCAGCGAGGTTACCGAAAACAATTACGCGCTCTCACTCTCACGATAAACGCGCGCGCGTCTTGCCATCTCGCGCGAAAATGAAACAACCTGAGCAACCTCCATGAATTAGTAGTAATGACATATATCTGGCGGAACAAGGTGGGTGGACACTCAATATCACTATTGTTCAACGGATATATATGTTTTGATAGAGTCGAATGACCAGGTTACAACACCGTGATGATCTGATCAAGAATCATGATTTAACTTGCTTGTCTTTAATTCAGGAAACTTAAATGTGAATTAATGACAGCAAAAAAACCGAAACAAATTTTTGGAATCATAAATACAAGTAGTTCAGTTGCTAAATTGAAAAGGTGAAAATTGGGATTTCCACAAAATTAAGAAATAAAAGTTAGAATCATCAAATAACCATTTCAAAGAGCAAAACAATGAACTGTCCAAGACTAATCAGTTGAATGTCTTTTAAAGACCTTAGAAGTTTCCAAGCGGACTTGATAAGTATTAATGCTCGCGTGAATATGCGTCTAAAGGTGGAAATTGATTGTTGCAAAAGCTAATGGGGGGATTTAATGTCATTACAAAAATCGATTTTTGAAAAATCATCTAATGTATATACTCAAGAAAAAATAAATGATTTAAATCAAAGACTTTTCTGATATGAAAAAGGAGCTTTATGCACATCAAGAATCCACTCAATTAATGTCAAAAGCAAACGAGGGCTCATACTAAGCTTTACAAAAATACGTGAAGACAAATTTAAACTACCTGTGTTTTCATGTCTTCTGACCCGACGTCAATTAAATGTTATATTCATTTTTAGTTATTGTTATAGCGTTTTGCTGAGTTAATTTCCTGAATTAAGTTATAATCGAGCTCGTAAGCTACTAAAACTTTAGCGTTCAATGTAATACGGGCATTTCAAACAATTAAATGTTTACATCTTTCAAGGGTTATTATTAATTATTTTATAGAATAAATTATTTAACTTTGTTTAATTTTATTTTTATCGGGATACGTACAAGTGGTTCTACGTTTCGCGGATTTAAATTGCATTTAGGCACTCTCGGGAACCACAATAAATTTCTACGCATTTCAAACAAATACACTTTTATACCCAATTCACCAAACATTACAGAGAGAGAGAGAGAGAAAACAGGATATTCTTTGTTCCACCGAACATTAATGCACTATATACAAATATATAAATAGAAAATTAGATTTTAGTACTTTCAAATTGGTCAAATTCATGCCATACCTCATCATGGCAACACCATTCCCACCTTACCTTGACAAAGAGCCATGCCATGACCATACTTTGAACCATGCTTGGACTTTTGACCAACTTTACATCTTATATACATACACCTAACTAGCAACTAACACATACATCACCAACACTTTAGCAAATCAAAGAAAAAACTTCTCTTTTTGCTACATCATTGGCCACGCAACTTACACCCCTTTAACAATCCATACAAAATTTTCTACAAACCCTTTACACTTCTATATACACATTTATCCTATGATGTACTAAAGCATTTGAAGCATTGGTTAACATTTCAAGTTATAATTAAGAAAAGGAAGCTAGGGTTTTAGTAAAAAGGAAAGTAAGGGTTTATAAAGTGCAAGTTTGGTTTTTGTGGCTAAACAAGGGTTTAGCACTTGTACATCATCATCATCATTCTTCTTAAGGTCCATTTAAACTCTTTATGTTGCTATAATTTTCATTATTATGCATATGATATTTCTATTTAGCTTAAATCACCATTTAGGTTTTAATCATGAAAATAAAGTTTTCACTTGAAATGACCACATGGATTACTTATACATATGTTGTGTTAATACTTACATTATGTTAAAAAGGATGAGAAAATGTGGTATCATATTGTTTTGGAGTAAACATGATTATGAGTAAATTAGGGTTTTCTCAAGTAAAGTTATGATTTAAGTGTTATCATGAATTAGTTAACCTTGGTAACTTGGACACATAAGGACTATTATGGACAAAGGACACATCATATATGTATGATTTATAAAATATATGATATATGAGACATATGGTAAAATACAAAAGTAACAAAGTATAAAGAAAAGATCAAATATGGATTCAACAAACCCAAGTAAACATTCTGTCCCAAATTCGAAATTTTACATACTTATTTTATATTTTTATAAGATAATACATTTCACGACGATTCCGAAAAAGTAAGAAACTTGTTAAACGGATTAATAACGAAAAAGTTACGTTAAAAACGAGTTATACGTTAATAAACGATGTCGTAAGTAAATTTTTATAAAAATATTTTTATAAAAATTAAAAACAGTAAAAGTTAGTATTTTTAACAAATAATACATACTTTTAGGATTCCAAAATGATAAGAATCGTAATTTTTCAATTAATAACGAACGAGTTATGAATTTCGCAAGTTTACGACAATTAATACTTTTATAAAACTATTTTTATAAAAGTTACTATTCATGACAGAAAGTTATATTTTTGTAAACCTCATAAAAATATAGAACTTTCAAATACGAGAACGTCCTCGAAAGAATCGTTAAAAACGGAGCTATAACGAATAAAATACGACATTTACGGGTTTTACGACGACGAATACGATTTTTATAAAGCTCACGTCTGATGTGAACAGTAAAAGTTACTGTTCACCAGTAGGTCCGAAATTCAAAAATGTCAATTTATGATAACTCGTCTTGATACGAAAAGATGGGCATAAGAAACGCGAGAATCGGGTTTAAAACGCGAAAGTTACGCCAGTTTTACTAAACGGTAATTATAAACGTTTTAACTTATTAAACACAATTTTACCAAAACCATTAGTTGGTGATTGAGCTATATAGAATATTATGTGATTATCAAAGTACTATATTACTAGGGAGTTTCATAATGAGGCCTCTTCGGATGGCGTTTCGACGAGTTGTTGGATTTACGATTTAAAGTGTCCTAACTCCTCGAACGTCATGTCATGACCTCTTTAATTATGATAGCCCGAACGATAGTACGATGTAACAACTATAGGATTACATTTGGTGATTGAGCTATATAGAATATTATGTGGTTATCAAAGTACTATATTACTAGGGAGTTTCATAATGAGGCCTCTTCGGATGGCGTTTCGACGAGTTGTTGGATTTACGATTTAAAGTGTCCTAACTCCTCGAACGTCATGTCATGACCTCTTTAATTATGATAGCCCGAACGATAGTACGAAGTAACAACTATAAGATTAGATTTAAGTACTTGGTACTTATCCGACCTATGATAATTTAGGTTGCATTCGATCTTTTACGTGACGCTTTATCTGCGATATTCGGATTATCTGAACCTCAGAGGTGAGTATCATAGCCCGACATTTTTAAGATTTCATGATTTTACAAGTATGGAGGTTGAAAACATGGCTTTATTTTATAAATTGGACGGCAAGTATTGGGATTACATGTTGCCTAAGTAGCGGATAACCCAATTGAGCCCCGTTATCATTGAACTTTCAATTGGCATATAGTAGTAGGGATTACATTATGTGAGCGCGAGTGTTATTTAATAGATCTATTCGGGAAACGACCTCCCCGTTCGGGTGACTTGCTATCACCGAGAACGAACGATATAGCATGTCAAATTTAAGATGTTTTCGGTGAACATCTAATCGGGCAAAATTGCAATATATAGTTTTAATTGCAAGAAAGATCGTCGAGCTTCAGTTGTCATGAGTCTTAGTGTTAAATGTAATCTAGTTTTGTTGAGAAATGCATGTGTTGCATTATCACTAAAAAGTCTTGTCGGTCCTGCATATTATGATTAACAAACCTATGAATGTCACCACAATTTTGTAGAAGTTTTTAATCAATGTTTTTTCAGGAGAATCAATAGGCATGGATGCCAGGATGCATCGGGTTAAATTTTGGATTGCACCTTAAAGGATTTAGGTGCAGCATATTTGGGGGAAATTGTATTGTCAACTTTTGTTAATATTCAACAATGGACAAGTAAAGCTATGATGCTATTTGTATTAACTCTTTCAATAAATCAATGTATACATTAAACGGCATTTTGTTTCTTTCTTAATATCTTGTGCTATTGATCTTGAAGTAACACGCCCCGGGACCCTTATTCCGCTGCGACCCAATTTGGGGGTGTTACATGAACCAATCACAACTCCAGTTCTTGAGCCCATTGTTGCTCCTGTTGTTGCTCCCGTGCCAAATACTAAACCTACATTTTTCTCTTCCCTAACCCTTCGAGGCGTGATAATGAAAGAGCTGTAATCAAGCTAATGAACAAATTCGACAAAATTCTATGAAATTCTTCAAAGAAGATGAGTATTCGAGATTAGCTTTACGATGCTCTTGTTTTGATGCCCAAATTCCGCCTATCGACTCTAAGAACCTACTTGTGACAAAGAAGGAAAACTTACTAAGTGGCTCGAACTTCCAATGAACCCGTCTAGCTCGAACATTCGAGTGAATGAACGATTGGTTCGACTAACGGTTCATCTGAACAGTTACCCAGAAAACTTGGAGACCGCCGCAAGTTCCTGATTCCTGTGAATTTCCAAGGGATGGATGAATCATAGCATTAGCTGATGTCACGTTGCAGCATTAATCTATGCCATTTTCAGTCTGGGGAAAGTCTTTCACTTCCTGATCTTACTCCAACTGCATGTACACTCGAAACTTGGCGGGATCGATCAATTTTCTAAACAATGGGAATCTGCAAAAGACAAATCCTCCTTTAAAGTTTGTTGAATTTTCACTTTCTCAGCCGACTTTTGTGGTTGTAGATTTTGAGACCAGACCCCACGAGTCCCTTTAATTCTCGGGAGATGCTTCTTAAGATAACCGGTCGTGCTTTGATTGAGTGCAAAAGGGTGAATAACTCTTAGAATAAGGAAGTGAACCATCACTTTACAATTTGGATCAGACCTTCAAGATAACTCGGCAATTTACACTCACAATGACGGCAAACAAGATTGACGTCCATGATATGGCTTGTGCGGAAATACTCTCAGAAGTTCTTGTTTTACTGATATAAACCGCGAGTGGAAATTCCACCTTCCGTATTATGATCCAATGTTGCTACTGTATCTTCTCCTACCCTAAACTCCCATTTGGGGTTAGTGATTCCTGCTTCTCGAAGAAGCCGACTCTTCTTGGTCTAGGCAGATTATCTCGGATTGTCCAGCATAATAATACCATTCTAACTATGATCCTGAGGGACTATTCTTATTCTAGAAGCCATCTTGAATAGTGAACCACCACTATATCGTCCCCCGTCCAATCAAGGAACTTATCTCCCCAGAAGTCCACTGTGAGCTTAGGTCCTGCGAAACAATACATACAGCCAATTCTTCGTTGATGAACCTACTGAGTTGGAAACTCAAGGAACTGCCACACCATCTCGAGTATGCATTTTTGGAGACGACCAACAAGTTGCCCGTCATTAATTGCTAAAGAGTTAGATGATTGAGAGGAAAAAATACCGCTCTCGTAAAAGGTGCTAAAGTCTCCACAAGCGAGCTCTCTGCTGAAACTTTCCTGACATTCCAGGGTATCAACCCGGATTCTGGTACCCACAAGATTCTAAGGAAGAGGACTGATGCACCGAGCGTCCAACAAAACAAAGATGAGTAAACCCAAAAATCCACGATTTAGTTTAAAAGGAGGTTTAAAAACATCCTCGAAAGCTGGATTGATTTTACCCTATCTCCGACATACCCTGGGTTAGCCCGATACATTTTGTAACAAAAAGGGAGGAATGGCTGTGGTAGTAGAACGAGGAAAATGAATTGATTCCAACTCGGTTTGGGTATACCGGATGGCGATGTTCATTGACTATCGTCAAGTTAAATGAAGCCACCCGCAAAGACCACTTCCCTGCTACTTCATGAGGGACCAAATCCTCGAGAGATTAGCCGGAATGAATACTACTGATTTCCTCGATGGTTTCTCCGGTTATTTCCAAATCCCAGTGACCCCCGTGATCAAAGAAAAGACTACTTTTACTGCCCATACGGAACGATGCACTCCGACCGCATGCCTTTTACGGCTTATGCAATGCTCCGGGCACGTTTATAAACGATGTATGTTAGCAATCTTTCATGACATGGGTTGAGAAACGATGAAGTCTTTATGGACCTACTTCTCTCGTCTTTGGGAATTTCTTTCCAAAACTACGGGCCTCTCCCGTTAGACCACCTGCTTCAAGGTGTGAAGAACACCAACTTAAGTCTAAACATTGGAGAAGAGCCATTTTATGGTCAAAGAGGGCATTTGTCCTCAGGACCATAAGATTTCTAAGAAAGGGATTGAGGTTGACAAAGCCAAAAATCGATGTGATTGCAAAAATAACCTCATCCCACCACCGTCAAAGTAATTAGGAGTTTTCTCGTCATTCGCGGTTTTTATACCCGCGGTTCATTCAGGATTTCTCAAAAATATCCCGACCAAATGACCCATCTCCTTGAGAAGAATACTCCATTCATCTTTTCGATGACTGCATTCGGAGCTTTTCCAAAATTGAAAGATAGACTACGGAGCACCAATCTTGTTTGCACCAAACTGGGATACCTTCCATTTGAGCTTATGTTCGATGCAAGCGATTTCCCGCCATAGGATGCAGTTTTGTGGGCAGACGTCATGAGAAACATTTCGGACCTAGTCCACTATTCTATTAAGACTTGATTGAAGCACAAACGAACTACCACTACGACTGAAAAAGAATTACTTGCCATAGTGGTATGCTTTCGAGGAACTTCATGTCTTACCTCATCATGAACAAAAGCAAGTGGCAATACGGACCATTCCGCCCTAAGTATCTCTTTGCAAAAAAGGATGCCAGGCGAGATTGCCTCCGATGGGTTCTCCTCCACCAAAATATGACTTCAAAGTTATTGATACTAAGGAGCCGAGAACCTCGCAGCCGATCATCTGTCCAGGATTGGAAAACCCGTTATGAAAACTGTCAATGATCCTAAAAGAGATAAATGAAAAAGATTTCCTCAGAAGAACGTTGAAATGGTGACCTTCGTGAGTAATACTAGAACCTCCGTGTTTGCCGACTTTGCAATTACCACGCGGGTGGATTTCATTATGAAGGCATGTCGACCCAGCAGAAAAACAAGTTATTCAAAGATGTTAAACACTATATCTGGGACGACCCATTCTTTGTTTGAAAATTTGTGCGATCAAGTGATGCAGCGATGTTTGCACGGCATGTAATCACTTGAGATTCTCTCAGCTTGCCACAATGGACCCACACGTGGGACAATCATTGTGCAAACCTCACAGCCAAAAAGATCTTTGACTCCTGGTTTTCTTTTCTGTCCCACCCTCTATAAAGATGCCCACGGAGTTTGTCAAGAACTGTACCATGCCAACGTCAAGGAAAAACTCACAACGTGATTAGATGCCACAAAACTCCATCCAAGTTTGGAAATCTTTGACATGTGGGGCATCGACTTGTATGGGCCCTTCCCGTCTTCACGAGGAACAAGTATAATTCTTCGTGGCAGTCGACTATTTGTCAAACATGGGTTGAAGCGTAAGCGCTCCCACACCATTTGATGCCCGAGTAGTTTGCAAATTTCAGAAAATCTCTCTCGCCAATTTGGTGCTCCCGAGCAATCATAAAGTGATCGCTGAACCATTTTTGTAATGAACCAGTTTGCAAGGTCATGCAGAAATATGGAGTTACTCACCTCTCTCCCACCGCAATCAACCCACAAACAAGTGGGGCAAGTGGAAGTATCCAAATCGTGGCTTAAAAGAATCCTTGAAAAGGACCATAGTGAAAACACGTGCCTCCTGACGGGAAACAAACTAGATGATGCACTAAGGGCCTTCCGCACAGCTTACAATACACCCTCGGGTGTAAACTCCTTACAAGGCCTGTGTATGAAAGGCATGCCATCTTCCGATCGTGCTTGATCCAAAGCCTACTTTGCCCTTAAAGCGAAGCAAACATCGATCCGTATACTTCGGGTGATCACCAAAGAGTTCAACTCAAAGACTTAATGAACTACGTGATCATATCCTAAGTATAAACTCTTGAATCATAAGCCAAAACAAAGAGTGCTCCATGACACCAAGATCAAAAACCCGTGTTTTCAACATAGGTGATCGAGTCCGACCTCTTTAATCAGATTAAAAGATTTTCTCGGGCAAACTAAAATCCCCGTTGAATGGCCCTTTCACCATCACTAAAGTATTTCCGTACGGCACTGTTGAGCTTTCTCAAGCCAACGGGCCAAATTTCAAAGTGAATGGTCATCGCGTCAAACACTACTTTGGAGGGAACGTACCACACTTGGTAGTTCCAGATCTCCAAACTTTCCCCAAGGATCAATAAATCCTTGTGATGGGTCAAGCATCGCGACCCTAAACAAGCGCTTCGTGGGAGGCACCCCATGCTTATCCGTAGTTATAAATAAGTGTTGTTATTTTGTGAGATAGCTTGTCTTTTCCATTACCCGTGTTTCCTTGTTGTTGTTGCTTATTGTCCAGGATTGCCCGGATTGTGAAGACTCTCAGTTTTGTCATTCATCAAGAGTTTCACATCCTCAGCTTCATTTGGGAATCCGATATCCTAATCTTATCGACTAACGTTTTATCTTTTGGCATACCCGACATAAATGCCTTAATAGGATTAATGTAGTAACCCTTCAAAAACATCGAGGACTATTTTTATTTCTAGTTTGGGGGGGTATCCTTCGATTTGATTGATTGCCTGCAGCATTATTACCACGTAAACCCGTTTTTACCACCAAAAATACCAAAAAAAATGAAAAAATTAAAAAAAAAATATAATAAGTGTTTTGTCGCAGTTTTGCTTTTCTTTTGGGTAGAATAAGAATAATTTTTGACTTGATCGGGCGTGTTGAGCCCTAGCCCAGTTCTTTTAGCCAAGCTTCACGAATTCTATAGCTTTGGAATTTAAAATAATGTGAAGAACGCGAAAATGAATGAGTAAATATAAGTTTATGTAGCCAAGCAAGTTCTTCTAAAACTTAAGACTAGTAACTTTTGGTTGTCTTTCCCGCGAATTCTATCCACCTAATCAGACCTACTCAATTTAATTCAACTAAGTCAATCGAGTTTTTCAGAAAAAGCTTCAAAATTTTTAACATTGAGTTTTTCAAACGAGATTTTGTATGATTTAAAAGATAAAATGCCAAAAAGAAGCATGAATGAAATGTGAATGCAAAAATGCATGTATATGGAAAATTTGCCAATGAAGCAACAGTTGATATATGAGCAAGTAACAAGATGTGTCGTGTATATCCCACTCGCCCGCTAAGCAACGAGGTGGGTTTCAAACTAAGACGTCTTTTAACTTCCTAGGATTTGGTGTGTCCGTGATATCTCACTTGGAAGAATAGGTCTAGGGTGAGGGTTCAAACTAATACACCAACCAATCCCCTAGCCCATTTAGGAATAAGGGTGTTTGATGTGGATTTCCCCACTACGCTAGGCAACGGGGTGGTGTTTTTCACACTAGAACATCGGTCGTTGGTTTGTGATAGGTCGCTACTTAACTAACACTTATCCTACTTTGACAACACTTTACTGACAAGTGTCTACTCTACTCTTTCCGTTAACCACGAGTAGGGGTTCAAACTAAAGCAACACATACCTAAGCTTTAAAGAACTTATTATAATGATGTGTGAAAATGTTTGCAAAAAGTTCTAAAGTTTAAATCTCGAAATCAAGTACGAAGCCCTTAATAAGTTTTTTGCTTTTGAGTCATGATTCATTATGAATTATGAAGTATGAAAAAATTTGTCTACTGGTTAAATGTAATAATATGATTACACCATAATCACAAATCTGTATAACCATTTTTTTTGGGAGTTGAAAAGTTTCCATTATCAACGCATACTCACAGAAGGGGTCAAAGAATTATCGAGGTGCTTAAATAACATCTAAACCTTATATATCGATCAAGAATGATACATGTTTAAATTACTAAAAAAATAATAAGAAAAAAAATAATTTGTGCTTAGCATTGGGAACAGTTGTTAAAAATTTCTGATGTGAGCTAAAGTCAGGAAAAGGACGATGAAATTTAAATTTTAATTAAATAATTAAAAAAAATTATATATATATCTTTAAAATTAATAAACCGATTTCATAAAAAATATAATATCCTTCGGTACATATCCGTATATTATCACTCCTAACGGGGCGCTTCTTTGATTCTACTGGGCAGCTCTCTCAATTCTAGATCGATCCCCAGTAATAAATAAATAAAGAAAGACAAAAACTTAAAAAAAAAAAAAAAAAAGAAAAAAAGAGAAAATAAAAAGTCCTCCAAAATATTAGTTTGTAGTTAGTGTAACTTCAGAAAATGTGAAAACGGGGCTACCGTGTGTTACTTTCATAACTTGCGGATCGGAACAAAACACAACACAATACCTTAGTTTGGGGGATTTGATAAGTGCTAATAAACCCATAATCTTTTACCGTCTAAAAACGATCTTAAAATGACCAAAAACAGACAAAAACTGCCAAATATATGTTTGTTTTGCATTATTGTGCAGGAAGGTGGTATATCATCAAAAAGTCAGAAAACTCAAGCCAAAATGAAAAAACTTAGCAGGGAATTGAAAAGACTGTGCAAAATCAAGGCCAAAGTCCAAAAATGACAAGAGGTCAAAGGGGAGTCATAGACTGTAGAATCATGTGCAGTCAAACCGAGGTGCCAAGGGCCCGGGGGTGTAAAGGCGGGGTTGAAGTAATACAAGTATTTGGATGCAATCTTAACGCGCATCTGATGGAGCCCGGGGGAGGGGGGGGGGTGGGTGGGTCCGTGGATTATCGGACGGTGTTGGGTTGGTGGGGCCGCAGATGGAGGTATGGATGGTCTGGAGGTGGGGGGGGGGGGGGGGGTGGGGGGGGTATTATGAAGGGGGGGGGGACTGTGTAAAAACGCGGGAGAATGGCCTGGGACCCGGGGGGTCGCGTGCTCTGTGGTCCGGGCGGCGCGGGGGTGGCTTGGGGGGTGGGTTCGAGAGGGTCACTATTGTTACGTAGTCTCATTGTCTTTTCTGGGGTAGGGGGGGGGGAGAGGAAGGGCGGAGAGGGGTGACGGGAGGGGGGTGGTGGGCCGTATAGTGACGTAGTTTTCCGGGGTATAGGGGGGGTGGGTTCTGAGGGAGGAGTGGGCCCGATCTGTTGAGTGGGGGGGGTGTAGTGTTTATTCTGCGTATATGTGAAGGTGAGAACAAGAGAGCAGGATTTGTTGAGGGGTATAGTAGGGCGAGGGGAGGGAGGGTGGGGGGGGTGTTTAGAGAAGTGACTGGGGAACTATGGTGGATGTGGATATAAGTTAAAGGTGGGGGACGGGGTTATCCTTGCGCTTCCTTGCGGGTGGGGTGCCCAGTCGGTCAAGGCGCGGGAGGGTGTAGTACGTGGAAGACAGCATTGTTGACGAGAGCGAGAAGCGAAGCGGGAAACAAGGAGTAAGAGCGGATTAAAGTACAGCTCGGGTCGTGTGACGAGTGAATATGCTAATAGTGGTCAGTCTCCGGGTAATTTAGGAGGTGAATACAGCGTAGTGTATTGATGGTTGAATCTTAGAAAGTAAATAATAACAGTATAGGCAGTCGCCGGGTTGAGATTTGGCAGGCGTGTAGGTTGAGCTGGGCACAAAACAGCATAGGGGAGCGGAGTTCAAATTCTAAATTGTTTTTGAGCGGATGGCATTGCCAATTCTCGGGGGATTAGGCTGTCATTGGTCTTGACTAATTTTTTCTCATTTTCTTTATTTCTCAATTTTTCTCCTATAGTCCCTTTTTTCACAGCACCACCCACTTTCAGAACTTTATATGAAGTGGCAGGTTTTTAGAAAGCGCGTCCGCAGATGAGGAGCCCACCGCACATTCGAAGAGTGGGCCCAAGAGCGCCTGCGCGCCTACACCCTTGAGATATATCAGTATCCCGCAATACAAGCCTGCGATTGCATTGCACGCCATAGCTCTACCACTGGGCATATGCGCGTGCCAGCAGCGCCATAAAGTCCACAGATCTCATTTTACATCAAAACACACGATGCAGCAGGATCCACAAAATAAATTTTGTAAAACTTTGTTTTATAAATTCAAAAAATGAAAAAAATAAAGAAAAGGTTGCCAAAAATGCCAAGTTTTACAAGTTGTTAAATCAGGTAGCAATAGAAAAATACAACACAGTAGGTCCATTTTTGCAAATTCCCAAAACTCTTTTATTCGCCTTTTAGTAAATAAACAGCAGGGACCTGATTTCCATTTCCAAAACCTTTATAAAATTCTTTTATGGATCATTAAACCAGCGGGCTAATTCATTGTCTACTTTCTCTAACAACCTAGTTAATAAAACAGAATTTTCGGGTCCAAATAAGAAAATGACTAGGAGACAAGGAGCGATGAGTTTTTGATGACTCGTGATTTGCCTCTCTTGCCGCGCGAACAACACATCGGTAGGCGTGGTGGGGAGAAACACAACGCAACTGCCCGTTACCCGCAAAATCACTAAACACACCTTCCACACGGTTACACCCAAACGCACCTCCCTATGTACACCCACCAGCTCACCCATCTACCATTTCCCAGCCTAACTTTCACACATGCCCTACTAAACCCCTCCACATGGAAATCACTAATAGAATCAATCCAGACGATAGTTCGAGGCCCTTTCAATGGTGAGATTGTATTCAAGGCAAGCGAAGGGCTAGGATTGCATCAAGAGTTTCTACACTCCACAGCAAACACAACCCATGAGCCAGAAAGGTTTTTGAGCTGCTATAAAAGAGAAGAGAACAAGCCAAAGAAAAAAAATCCCGTTTTTACTTTTCTTAGTTTAAAATTTAATTAAGTTTGCTTTAAGATTATATTACTCAGTGTTTTTTAAAGGCATAATGTTGTAATTTTTTTCTTTTTTAATATAAAAGATTAAGAGTTCTTGTTATTTGTCAAAATTTGAAATATAATTTAAGTGGTTTAATCCTGTTTAAACTTGTTTAAACATGTGTTAAAGTTATTAAAACTTACTTGTAACAACATTTCACAGCTTTTACTACACTAAAAAAGCCAAAAAAACCCGAAATTAAATTTAAAGGGTGTTTTGGTTTTAGCATGGAAAATGTGTCAATGGGAATTGGTCATGGGTCAAGCTCACTCAGCCAACTTTGGCTGAGTGTGTAGGCTTTATTAAGCCACCTTAATCACCAATTTTAGTTTAAAAATAAGTTTTTAGGTTTCTTTTGAATTCTGTCAAATTTTCAATAAGCTAAATTGAGCCAAAGTGCTCAAGCTGCTTATGCAGCTTAAGCACATTGTTTTTTGTGCTATTTGGTGTTGTATCTAGCCATTAACCCAACCCTTTGCTTGTCATATAACCCTAGAGCCAATTCAGCCAAGTGTGGATGTATGCATGATCTTTGAAAACAGTTGACTTTAAGCCCTATTATCAGCAGCTTTTATTAAGCCCTAAGCTCTCAAACTTTGAAAATAAGCTCAGTGACCACCCCTTGTTATCTGTTTGTACTTGGTTTTGGCTAAAAAGCCCTTGAGAGCTTATTTTCATAAGCACAAAAAGCCCCTAGGCCACTGCATTGCCTTCCCCTGGTGCTGAGCACCTAAATTTCAGCCCCCTTTTTCTAGCTTATTTTGTATTAAGCCCTAGTTATTTAGCCTTTTATTGTAGCTTATCACTAGTTCTTTAAGTCCCCAAAATCTCATAGCTTATCTAACCTTTTAGCTTAGCTTATTTAGGCCTTAAAGTCCCCATTTTTCTGTTTTATTTTAAAAACTGTCAACATAGCTTAAGTCATTTCCAGCTTATTTTAGGGCTTATTCTAGATACTTTAGCTTATTTAAGAATCCCCTAGCCTATTTATCTGTTCCCTATTAGTTGTAGCTTATCTAGTTAGCTTAAATCCCAAAAAGAAAGCAAAATAAGCTCATAAGCTTAATAAGCTTCTGTCAGCCCAATAAGCTCATGTTTTTGGCTTATTTAGACCCTTTCAGCCACTAGTCCTTTTATAAAAAATGATAAGCTCAAGCCCCTTTACAACTTTGTTTTTATAGCTTCTTGTAATAAAGCTGTTTGGACTCCCTTTGTAATCGGGTCCACTTCAGGACTGTATTGTGTAATTTCTTCTTATAGTTATAATTGTTTAGTCCCTGTGGTAGTTTGAGCCTGTACCACGTTAGCTTGCTGTCCTTTTCACTGTTAGTCCCTTAGGTTAACCACAGTTAGTTTTTTATTTAATTTAAATAATTATATTGGTAGGTTAAAATTTAATTAGTTAAATTACTTTTTTATATAAAACATTAAAATTTTGGCATTTTTATATATTAAGAATTGTAACGTTTTTCTTTATTTAATTTTATTTTTTCAGAAATTTTTAATAACTGTTTATTTATTGTCATTTCTATTTTTCTAGTTTTAATTAGTTTTTATTCATTAAAAATTCAAATAAAAAACCAAAATTAATAAAAAAAAAATTTATTTTTCATTTTTATAAAATTTTTCTTTTGTCATTTATATCTAGTAAAAATAAAAAATTTATGGTAAGGCTTTAATTTTTTCTTAAATTTCCAGTCTTAGACCCCGTTGTACCGGGTGCGTTTACCGTTCTTTTCGTTTTTAACATTCAAACTACCTCCCGTTTTTATTCTAGGTTTTTTTTATTTTTCAAATTACTTAATTAGAAAATTTAATTTTGATTTTTAATTTAATTTAGCATTTATTTTCTTAATTTTTAGTATTTAGGTTCCCGATACCTGATTCTGTCCCGTATTTTTTAAAATTTAATTTTAGGATGTTCCCTATAACTAATATTTTGTTTCCCATAGTTTTTTAAGAGTCCCCATATCTATAATCTGTTCCCAGTAGAATTTAAATAAGGTTTTATTTAA
This sequence comes from Tanacetum coccineum, assembly GCA_026074375.1. Taxonomy (NCBI): domain Eukaryota; kingdom Viridiplantae; phylum Streptophyta; class Magnoliopsida; order Asterales; family Asteraceae; genus Tanacetum; species Tanacetum coccineum. The sequence continues at coordinate 4,878 of BQNB010023312.1, read as the reverse complement.
CTAATTTAGTTGTAATTATATCAGTGTTTCCATCCATATATTCTCATCATTCAATTTCTCATCAAACCAGGAACTTTCAATGCAGCCTCGTTGGTAGCATACTACCCGGGAAAATCTCTTCCGGTAATCTATTTTATCATTGATTCTCCCTTATATATTTTATCCTTTTGTGGAATTTGACCTTTTGCCTTGGTCAAGGGCATTCGGTCAGGATCTGCATTAGGGTTGCTATATAAGAGTGTACTATATCACGAATCAGGGGGTGATTCTGCCAAGTCCCCAAAACTATAACCCACAAGGAAGAAATTTGCAAGGTCAAGTATTACCATGAGGGACCATACTTGACAAACCCACAAACTCACAACTGTTTTTGAAGTACTGTACATCTTCCCAACAAGTTTCCCGCCAAACCCCACAACCCCACATCCTGTCTATATCAACCTCGTTGACCTCCCCACAACACTCCAAAACCATCACCATAACTAAACCCCACCCCCCACATGGCCTTGTCCACGGTGGCAATCCTAATTCCCACAAGTCAATCAAGGGTTTAGATTTAAAGCTTTGGCACAAGACAATCCAATGGCCAGGGGGGGGGGGGGGGGGGGGGGGGGGATTTGGGGGGGGGGGGGAGTTTTGTGGGGGGGGGGAGGGGGGGGGGAGGTGGGGGGTGTGGGGGGGGAATTTGTTTGTGTTTTCTACACACTCACAACAAGCACATATGCTGTTTTGTCTCTACAAAGAAGCACAAGAAGAGAAGACCAAACCCTAGCTCGTTTTTCTATTTAAGCTTTTGTAAGCCATTGTGGCAAAGAGTTAGTTTTTAGTAAGAGTAGTTTTTTTTAGTGTGTAGTGTTTTTTTTAGAATTCAGTTTAAGTTTTAAGTAGTCCAACTTTCATGTACTTGTCTCTTTGAAAATTAATGAAAATTCAGTTTTATGTTTTACTTTTTGTTCAAAGTTCTTAAGATATCTTATGTCTTTTAAGCTCATACAAGCATCTTTAACCTGTTGTTAAACCTTTATACAAAGATTTAAGAAAAATCCAAAAGAAAAGAAAAAGCTACTGTTTGATTAAGCTAAGGATGAATGAGCAAACAAGGATGGCTCATTGGGTTTCTTAGTTAAGCTTTTATAAGCTAAGGGTAGGTTAGAGCTTATTTAGGGTTCACACAATCCTATACACTCCTGTTTTGAGCAAGGAGTCAAGGTACACTTCTTTTTAAATTTTTGCTTAAAGTTACTGTAGCATAGTTTATTTTCAGCTTATTTATGTCTTTTTGTGCTTATTTGTGTTTAGTTATGCTTAAAAATGCCTTTTAGTTGCTCTTATTTCATTTACTTGTCAATTGCTTAAAACTGCCTAGATAGCTTATTTATGTTGTTAGCTTATTAGCTTTTTAAAGTGCTTATTTGCTTTTTCTTTTTACCTTTTAGTGCTTAACCATACTTGTTTAATACTTGTCTTTAAAAATGTGTGCTTAAATCAGTGATTAAAAGTGTTAAATTCGTTTTTAAAAAGATAAAGGGGTGTTTGGGTTAAGCCCAAAATGGGTCAAAATGGGATGGTTATGGGTTGGTGTCACTTTGCATTTTTTGGTTGAGTGCATTAAGCTCATTTAAGCTTGTTTTTCTAATAGTTGTAAGCAAAAAAGTGTAGTTTTGAGTTGTGTCAAAGTTAGCTAAAAATTTGTTAAGTCAAAAGACACTTTACACAGCTTATTTGATTAAGCTGTGTAAAGCCCTTTCATACCTTTGTTTTGAGTCCTTATGTGAGTGTCTAAACAAGTTTTCTTTAAAAATCTTGAGTCATTTGTTTACCAAAGTCAAAACTGCCAAAATTTGGTGTCATCTTTTAGTAAAAAAAAGCTTTTTTTCAAAAACAAAAACCAGCAGGTTTAATGTGTTTTTAGAAAATGAAATTTTGAATATAACCTCTTCATAAGCTCTTTTAAATTGTTTACAATTTATTTTTCATTTTGAGCTATTTTGACAGCTTATTTTAAGCTGTCAAATTAAGCCATTTTTTTTCTGTCTTTCAGCATTTGTACCCATTGCTTATTTGATTTTTAGCTTATCTGTCTGTTTTATCTAGCTTATTTGTATGCATAGGGCTTATTTAGGTTAGGGTAGCTAGTCTCTTTTGCTTAACTTCAGTTTTCCTTAGCTTATTAGTTTCTTAAGCACTCTTGTTAGCTTTGCTTAAGTCCTTGTGCCTTAAAGCTAAATTAAGCTAGCTGTCTATTTTTACTTGCCATTTTCTGCTTATTTATCAAGCTTAATTCTGTCTTAGATTAGTTTTTAAGTGTTTTTCAAAGTTTTAATTTAGCTTTTTAAGTTTTAAGCTAGCTTGTTAACTTTTTGTTCAAAAATAGTAGTAAAGTGTTAAGTTTCATAAAGAGTTTGAGTGTTTTGTCATAATAAGCTGTCTAACAGCTTATTTCTTTAGATTTTCAAAAAGTGTTTTTACAAAAGTTGATAAGCAAGGGCTTATCAACATTTTTGCTTTTCAAAGTTTTTCAAAAAAAAAAGAGAGGGGATAAGAGGAAGCCCGGTCTCAACCCTCATACACCCCTCTTTTATAACAAACACTCTTACCGCTGTGCCCTTGGGTCTTTTCTGTTAGACCCTTGGGCACTTTGGTATATAAGGGGGGGTTTTGTCCCTTTTGCTTATAAGCTCGTTTAAGCTTGTTTTCAGCTTATTTATAAGCTGAATTTCGGGTTTCTTATTTTTTTAGGTAGGTTTTAGGGTAAAGTAATTTTAGTATTTTTTTTCAGAATTTTTAAAATTCGTTTAGTATTTTTTATGATTTAATTTCTTTAAAAGTTTTAAAAATTCATAAAAAATACAAAAATTATCAAAAAAATATTTTTCTTTGATAAGAGGAAACCCGGGTGAGCAGATCGAACCCGGGATCTCAACCTCTAAATACACCCTCCTTTTATAAACCCTCCTACCGCTGTGCCTTGGGTCTTTTCTGTTAGACCCTTGGGCACTTGGTATTTAAGGGTGTTTTGCCCCTTTTAGCTATAAGCTCGTTTAAGCTTATTTTCAGCTTATTTATAAGCCGAATTTCGGGTTTCTTATTTTCTTAGGATAGTTTTAGGGTAAAGCAATTTTAGTAATTTTTTCAGAATTTTTAAAAATAGTTTAGTATTTTTTATAATTTAATTTCTTTAAAAGTTTTAAAAATTCATAAAAAATACAAAAATTATCAAAAAAATATTTTTCTTTTTTAGGAAATTTTCTTTTAGTCTATTTTACGTAGGGAAAAAGTTGAAAAATTTTCGTATGGTTAAATTTACAAACTTTTGATTTTTAAAAGATGGGTATCGTGTCGGTTCTTGTCTTGACTCGTTTTTGGGTCAAACGACCTCCGTTTTTAGTCTAGTTTTTTTTTAAACTTCGTTATTTGTCATTTAGAATCTATTTTAGCTTTTAAATTTGTTTTAGGGTTTAATTTGCAAAATTTAGGTTTTTGACCCTCGTTTTTCGTGCCCGTTTTAGGATTTAAGTTATTTAGCTTTCATTTTTAGGTTTTTCTCAATCGTTTTTGCTTGTTATTGATTAATTTAGCTTTCTACTCTCCCAAATCATTAATCTCATTCAAACTCCAATTTTCCGACTGTATCGATTCTCCAACACAGCCTCGCTGGGGATAAGTACGCCCGGGATATCTATACTACTTCTCGGTTTCTATTTGATTGTTTTTAGATTATACTTATTATATATATTGTATTATATATTATATATATAAAAGGTGTAGTTTAACACATCAATCAGACTACTTGAAAGATAAGTATCCTCGATTTATTGTTTGGTAATGATAGAGTTGAACCTTTTAGTTAAATCTCAGGACGAGATTTCCTAAAGGAGGGGATACTGTGACAACCATGACTTGAGCAGGTTAGTCAAACTATTAGTGTGGAGTTATGTATATGTTGCAATGAATGGGTTATGTGATTATATGTGTTTATATGCGTTTATGTGGATTATGTGAGAAATTGGTAGTCAATCTATTGAGTGTGATCATCTCAATGAGATTGGAATGGTGGTGAGATTGGTTGAATTCATTTCGTTCACTTTTGGATTGACAAGGAAATGATTTGTGATTAAGCGTTTTAGTGATTTATCATGTAAAGTAATTTTACGTATAGTATTTATGTGTTAGTAATGTTAAGTATGATATAGGTGTTAGTAGTTTAGAATAGAATAAAAATTGTGAATTTCTATTTTTGGAAAGTTTAGTTTAAATAAAATTGAAAAGTTCTTTAATTTATTATACGTCTAGGTAAATTGCGTTTAAGCAAATAAGGTATGATTTTTATAGAAAATTAAGGTAATGTTAATAATTAAGTAATTAATTAATAAATAAAAAATAAAAAGATTCCAATCGGCTGGTTATAAGGAAAAGAAAGAAAAAAGGGATTTTAAAAAGGAAAACAAATCATACTCTAATTAAAATTGGTAAAAGATATATATTCTAAACCTTTTTGTAAACCTTATAAATACCAAAAACTCTTCTCCCCCTTGTTTTTAATTGTCCCAGCCGAATTTAATCAAAGGAGGAAGAAGATTTTTTTTTTCAAGTTTGGTGATTTTTTGTGTTCAAGATTCGAAGATTTAAGGTATAAATTATAACCCTTTGAGTTAATTATCATTAAAAACATGTAATAATTATTATGATGGATAATTAAAGTTTTATAACATCTGTAATTAATGATATAATAAACATGTTATAATGATTAGGGTTTAATTAAGATCATATGGGTGTATTCGTTAGGGTTTAGATCGCGTTAGAATTTGATTTGGATTAGGGCAGAATTTAGGGCTGTGTTGTTTGGCTGATATCTCAATAATGATAATAGCTTTTGTC
>BQNB010023311.1:41768-58824 GCA_026074375.1 Tanacetum coccineum | reverse complement strand
CGCCGAAGATGTTTTTGTCAAAGTTAGGAAATTTCATTTTCCTACCGACTTTGTTGTTGTCGATTTCAAAGCCGATCCTCAAGTACCTCTTATTTTAGGAAGATCCTTTTTGAGGACCAGTCGTGCTCTAATTAATGTGTACAAAGGAGAACTTATTTTAAGGGACGGAAATGAACAAATAATTTTTCATGTCAATGACACAACAAAAAAGCATGTAAACGAGTCAATTAAAATGGTTAATGACACATGCAAGGATAGTTTTAAGAAGTTCACCGACGAACCCGGTCTAGTTTGCTTAACTCCATCTGAAGATGTCAAAGATGAAAAAGAAAAGCAGGAAGTGAAGAATCTCGCAAAATCAATAGCTAAACGCCAAACTCGTATCACACCTTGTTTGAAGAATTTTAAAGTTATTCAGAAGGAGAGCATTTTTCATTCAAACAAAACACCTCAAGTTTCTTTGATTTTTGCAATCACATCCACCTTACTGTCTATTGAGCCCAAGGATTCTCTCATAATGGGGGACGAGCACCTTAGTACTTTTAGTGCTAAGGAAATTATCCCAATCCTAAGAGAATCCGAGGATACATCCAGGAGTGATAGTAAAAATGTTTTACCTTCGTGTGATGATTTCTCTTCCATCAACATTCCACGTGATGATTCCGTGACTTTCTCTAACCCTCTTTTTGAATTTGATGTCAATTTCAACTCTAGTGACATAAACCTTCTTTTTGATAAAGTGTTAGAGGACATCGGGTGTAAGGATTCTTATGATTTCATCCTTGATGAGTTGACTTTCTTAGTCACACCTCTTTCTAATTCTAACAAGGATGAGTGTCTCGCTCCAAAAGACGACATTAAGATTTTACTTAACCATGATCCGTCTACTCCTATAGAAAGCGTTGCTTCTATTCTCAAGGGATTCATCGATGATCCACTTTTCGAAGAGTATGATGATTTATTTGATTTGGAATGTAAAACGAATAATTGGAAAAGAATTTTGTATGATGCTCTAATTGAAAAAGCTGAATGTTTTAATCCAGGAGGCGATAATGATGAGATCGATGCTTTTCTAGCTATCGAAGTTCCTACGTATATTGAGGAAGGTTATTATGACTCGAAAGGAGACGTAATCTATCTTGAGAGTTTGCTTAGTGATGATACCACCTATATTCTCTCTCCCAAAGTATTTTTCGATCATGAACCACAACATAATACTTTTTCTCCCAAAAGTGATCCTCTCCATCATGAGTTCACCAGTGAACTTATCACAATTCCTCTAGGAATTGTTAGAGAGCACGAGGATTATATCAATCGAATGTCGTTGCTATGCAGTAATTCATCTTCCCTGTCGCCGGAAAATTCTCATACAATCATCGAGTCTCTTCCCACATCTACTACTCTCGTTGAGGATAGTAACTCTAATAGGGAAGAGATAGATATATTTTCCGGACCAGATGATTCGATAACACCAGGTATTGAAAGTGATTTTGACTCGAAAGAGGATATTATTGACAACTTGCTTAACGATGATCCCATTCCTGAATATGAACATTTAACCTTCGACATGGAACCCAATGTGCTCGTGATATGCAATGTTAATGAAGATGAATGTTTTGACCCAGGGGGAGGTGAGATTAATGTTGAAGTTGATGATTCCTTCACATTTGTCACTCAGACTTTTCTTTCATATCTCACTTACCCCGAGGTTTCTCCCTTACTTTCCTCCACCAAAAATAAGGACACCATTTTTGACCCCGACATCTCCACTTAGAGCCGGTGGCATCTCATCGGGATGGGACTTTCATGTGCTTAAATGTTTATCCAAACATTAATGAAAGCCCGATTGATATTTTCTCTTCCATTTACTTTCTCCAAGGACGAATGAATTCGGGGATCGAGTCAAGCTATGTGACTCGGTTACAAAAAATAAAGTGCTTCGTGGGAGGCACCCCATGCTTATCCTTCTATCTTCTTTATTATTTCTATGTGAGGAGGCTTGTACTTTTCTGATTCTTGTTGTTGTTTGTACTTGTGATTGTTTGCAGGATTGGCCTAACATTTTCTGAAGACTCTCGTGTCGGTGTTTTGTCCCGGTCCACTAGAGCTTCCTAGCCTTTGCTTGCCATTAGTTTGGGGAAATCCGATATCCTAAAAATTATTATTGACTAACATTTATCTTTTAGCACACTTGATAAACGGCTTAAGATTTTTGTGATACTTTCTTCAGGCTTAAGTTATGCATTCGACCTTTTTTGAGTTCTAGTATGGGGTTTTTAGCCTTAGATTAGGAAACATTGAGGACAATGTATAATTTTAGTATGGGGTAGTATATCTTCGATATGATCTTACCTACCTTTACCCGTTGTTCTCACGTACCCCGTTTTCCCACTAAAACTTTTCAAAAACTGAAAAAAATTTAAAATTTTCAAAAATAAAATAAGAGTTTTTGTCATAATTTTGACTTTCCTGCTGGGTAGAATAAGAGTAAATTTTGACCCAATCGAGCGTGTTGAGCTCTAGCTTGTTCCTTAACTTTTAGGCTAAGCGTTCGCGATTTTCGCGAAGAACAAAAATGATAGAGTTAAGTATGAGTGGGATGCTAAACAAGGATTAATTGGAAATCTTAAGAGCTCATGTATGTAATTTGTGACTTTTTCTCCCATAAGCTCTTAACCGAATTAATATACGTGCTGATTTTGGAGACTAAACTTAAATCAACAATTTTTATGTAATATATAGCAAAAAATTTAATCTTAGTTCAAACTTATACTTGAATTTTTCAAAAAGAAGTATTCTCAGTAAAAAAAATGATGATAATAATGATAATAATAAACATAAACTGTGGGCTGATAAAAGTTTACTACCTCTTGCCGGCTCACAACCGATGTGGTAGTCTTCTAAAGAAAGCCCGTAGTAAGAATAAAAATCTGAGACTGATAAAAGTTTGCTGCATCTTGCCGGCTCACAACCGATGTTGCAGCCTTCTAAAAGGTTGAAGGATATAACTGCATAAATATTAAGTTTGAAGTAATAAGTAGATTTCTTTTTGTTAAATTCAAATATGCTTTTGAACATTGACTATTCTATTTTAAAGCTATGCATATACAGGAAACCAGAGAGTTTTTGAAACCTAATGTCTGTGAGTCCCGATACTAGTCTCTGTGGGGTGTCAAAAGCCTGGTTACTTAGCCGCAAGGTTGGGATGTGCCGAGACGAAAGTCGCTACATGGGATGATCTCGCCATCAAACTCATTATTCTCGGGTGGAACGTGAAGCATAGTATTTTGCAAAACGTTGATCCATGGTTGAAATTCAAAATAGCACATTCACTTCAGATATAGTAAATGTCAGGAGTGAAAAGTTCACAAGTTGCAAATATGAGTAGTGTTAGCATATTTACTGATTTTTAGCGGTGATTTAGTTTTAAGCTTGGTTTGGATAAGTGAAAAGTCGGGGACGATAAATTTATCCTTTTTGGGGCATTCTCGGATCGAAATGCATCTTGTTCTATGATCCCTAACGGTTATGGAAATAACGAAAGTCGGAATATTCTAAGTTTATATAAAAAAAAATAAAAATAAAATAAAATAGAAAAAAAAAGAATGAATAGGTTTTGCAAAAATGTGAAATGGGGGTGGTTATATAACATGTTGATTCCTTAACTCTCTCCACAAAGTCTTTGCTACTTTTCAAAGATTTTAGTATTAGGGGAAGTTTGAGGTATTGATTTTAGGCATATAATATTACGTGAGGGCACGGCCCATCACGTTAGTTTGGGAAATTTGATATGTGAGAAATCAAATATCCTTCTAAATTAAAATGCCCTAAAAAGATAAAATTTGTGCATAAATGCTTGTATATGCTTGATTTGTCTTAGTGTTTGTGTAAAACGAATGTTTTCATAAATCACAAGAAAACGGCAAAGCCGGACAAAACCCGAACACAGCGATGAGGGGGGACGGGCACGAAAAGAGAGCAAAAGAGCCGGAAGATTGCTATCAATGGACAATAAAGGTCAACTCTGGTCAACAATAGTCAACCACAAAAAGACCAAAACCTCAAAAATACCAAATCAGTCCTTAATGTTAAATCAAATCTCACCAAAAGCCCTAACACCGTTATCTCTTTATAATATAAGAGATAACAGTCGTTATCCCTTTATAACTTAACCCTTATAGCCAAGCCCAAACCTCACCCGGCCCAATCCCATTTCTTTTTATAAACCCAGGTCAACGACCCAACCCTCCCGAGTCAAACACCCCCATCTAACGTTTAAAAGTAAAAAAAACAAAACGCGGGTAATAGCTTTTTACTGTTCATCGTCGTCTTCGTGAATTAACCCACCTCTAATCAAAGGGTTAATTCTAATTAAGGACATGGCTTATCAATTCAAGTACCAAGCAACGATGTGGCAGAGTTAGATGTCACAAAAGCCTCTCAAATTTTTGTCAAACCCACAAGAAGGTACACTCGGATATATGAAAAGAAACACCAAGGACAAGGTTTTCACCACTAAATCCTAGCCAAAAGAAGCACAAAGGCTACCACACGGAATCCCGACGTTGGCAATCCGTGTGCTCGTCATTTAATCCAACGGTGATGAATGGGAATCCAATGATTGGAAATTAATGAAGGGTCATGATCAAATGGATGAGGAGCGGGCTAGACTCCTAGAAGCTTCACTCCAAGGCTATAAAAAGAGAGCAAGCCTCACACATACAGCATCTTCTTTTTCTAGCTTTTAATAGTAGCTTAATTTAGTTTTAGCTAATGTAATTTTAAATTTCAGTTTTTCAGCTTATTGTAATCTTAATTTTCAAAGTATTGTAATCAGTTTTGAGTTGATGAAATTTATAGTGTTAATGTGCAAAATCTATTGTTACTTATTAAGCTTTTATATATCTCAAATGCTTTTGTTCAACTATTTCACAAGCTACTCTTATAAGCTCATCTCAGCTCTCTAAGTCTTTAAGCTTAGATTGAGCTCAAGTTAATCATTAATCTACTTAAACAATCAAAATCAGCTTATACCAAAGCTTAATAAAGTATTTTGGTTGCTTGGATGATAAGCTTACTCTAGAAGAGTTATTGGACTTTACTAGCTTTATCCTTATGATAAGCTAGAGCTTATTGACAGCTCTTTGAGCAAATTAAGCCTTTGTTTTTAGCTAAGGCCATTTATTTTTTTGTAAAGTTCTATTTAATCTTTTTCTGTCCTTAATTCATAGTTTTGAATCCTGCTTATTCATCTTATTAACTTGCTTTTTAATTCTTATAATTACTTATTATGTCTATTAGTTAAGTTTGATTACTTTTTTAGCTTTACTAGTCTAGATCAAGTTTTCTCATATTGTCTCATAAATCAATCAAAATCCCAAAATATAGCATTACAGTACTTAATGATTCTGGCTTATTTTTGATTGTTGGTAATAAGCTCATAAGGACTGTTTAATAGTTGTTTGTGTTATCAGGTAATTAAAGTCTTGTTCATAATAAAGAGCTCTATTTCATAAGCACCAAATGAATTTTGATAAAAATAAGGGGGTGTTTGGCATAGCAGTACTAACTATAAGTTAGTACTGCTAGTGGCCATTTGGTCTTTAGATTTTGGTTTTAATCTTTCATTTAAATCTGTTTATGCTAGAATTATAGCTAAGGTTAAGTTAATTGAGTTCTCATAAGTTAGATTAATAAAAGTCCAAGTCTGTTAAGCCTCATTTGCACAACGTAGTTTTTATTGATTCTAGTAATTGACATGACTCTATTTGCTCTTAGTTGTGTGTTTCATGAGTGTTAGAAGTAGTGTTTTAAGTCTGCATCAAAGGTTTTAAGGTTTTGTTCATACAAGTGCAAACTGCTTCAGCAATTTTAAATGACAAATAACCTTTTTCAACATCAAATATCAGAGGGTAAGAATTAATTTTAGGTTTTGCTTTTTAACATATAAGCAGATTTAGGGTCATAGATCATCTATTTAAAGTTAGTTTTTATTAAAAGCTCTATTGCGATTATCTGTTTTTAAGCTCAAAGTGTGGCCATTAGGTTGTTTGGTTGCCTATTTATTAGAAGGTGCTTAAACTTTTGATGTTCACTTATCGGCTTATGATTTGTGGCTAAATTCCTAGCTTACAATAGCTCTATAGGTTAAGTCTTAAATTAGTGTATGCTATTTACTCATATATAGCTTACCTTAGATTTAGCTTATAAGTCTAGACAAAGCTTAAATATAGTCAAGTCTAATCTTAGCAGTTTTAAGGCTTTTTTAGCTTAATTAAGTGCTTTTCATAATAGTTTTTTTTATTAAAGTAGCTCTTTTCCTAAGCTTATCTACAACTTTGAGCTTTTTATAAATCTTTTCAAAAAGAAAGAGAAAGATGGAAGTTGGGGTGAGACAAGCTCGAACCCCCTACCTCAACATTCTCACCTTTTATAACACCTCACAACACACACTCCCGTCCAACGTGCCATGGGGTCTTTTTCATTTTTGTAATGCAAAATCAATTCTTTATATGCACTTTAGCTCTTTAGGTATAATAAGCTGTTTTGGCTTATTTCATAGCTTATTCGATAAGCTGTGTTCCCGAGTTTATTTTTCCTAGATTCTTCTTAGTTCAAGCTACTTTCTATAATTTTTTTTTAGATTTTTTATAATTAGTTTAGTACTTTTAAACATTTATTTTTATTAAAAACTTTAAAAATTCATAAAAAATAGAAAAATAATCAAAAAAATATAATACTTTTGTAGAAAATTTTCTATTATCATATAGTTCCTAAGAAAATTAGTTTTGCTTCCGTAGGGTTAAAATTGCAAAATTTTAATTTTTAAAGAACGGGATTCGTTTCCGTTCACGTTTTTCGTGTTTTTTAGCTCAATTCAACTCCGTTTTTGTTCTAGATTTCTTTAAACTTATTTTTTAGTCAATTAGAGTCTATTAAAAGAGAAAAATGTAATTTAGGTTTAATTTTGGAAATTTAGGTTATTAAAAAATCACCGTTTAAGGGTTACCGTTTTGTGTTTTAGTTAAGGTTTTGAATTTCCGCGTTTATTAAAGTTAGGTTTAATTGTCCTTAAATCTTTGCTCACTTTTAGTGATTTTTAGAAAATAATCATCTTCGAACCAATTTCAAAATCATTATCCCAATAACAAACATGGTATGCCATTTCATAAAGCTTTAAGGAATACGACCTAGTAATCAACATACCGGTAAATTATCCGTATTATTAAATATAATTGTGAGCATTTACTTCTTTCCTTTGTCCTAGTTTATTTGGTATTTCCTATACTTCTATTATATACGTAATAAAACGTTACGCATTATCTATAACGGTTGATGTCGGTGTGAGTATGATCTGGTTTTTTTAATGATTTTTATGGGATTCTTTCGTTAGAGTCTTGATATGAGGTTGTGATTTCTGATTGGGTTTTTATTTCAAGGGATTAGTGATTTGGGTATTGATAATGTGAAGATTTATTATCATGGGTTTATTATGATGTGGTTTTGTGTTTGTGTGTGGGGATCTTATAATGATTTATTTGTAGGGATATGTGAGTGGATAAGATTTGGGTGGTGGTGGGTGAGTGGATAGGTTAGAATATTATCAAAATAAAATGTATATCTTTCTCCCTCCTAAAAAGTGCACTTCCAATAGCAGTTTTTGTGAAGACACGTTTACCTTTTTTTTTTATAATGGCTTGAATTTTATTAGCAGTCAATTTTCTGAACGTATCCAGGTATGAGATTAACCCACACCGCTCTGATACCTTGTAGGAACCAATGTTAATCGTGCAATATCTGATATATTCAACACGAGACCCATTTGGCTAACTAATAACACTATTTGTACTTTTCAATGCTTTATAGATCTTATTAGAATGAATCTATGATTTATAAGTGCACCTCGTTGTTTGCGGGTCAACAACCGGGATATTGAATGACAAACTATACTCCCATTGTTTATAGCTTTGCTCATTAACCAATGGGAGGAGAACCCTATCACTAAAATATTACATTGTGTGTTTCTGTGAAAGAATGTCTTAACCACTCTATATAGGAGTGCACATTTATAAGTGAGGGAGAGTGAAAAGCTTCTCTTGAACTTATTACTAAATGTACGAAATGCATAGTTATTTTAAACTATCACTTTTTAGCAACTGTGTGGCTTTTTACTTTTGTCTTCTATTAGCTTTTTGCTATAGGATGTTCCCCGCCAATATCTTCGGTGCTTACTTCAGAGAGTGGTCTTCGGGAGCAGTAAGGCCATTTGCGCGATACATCACTAACTCCATCATCCAATCTTGGGTTCTTTCTTCACTCGCTGAGTCCGCCTCAGTTATGGATGAGTCCTTTCTTCTATAAAACTCTGTAAGAACATCTTTGGGATGACTCCCTGCACTTATTGTAGTCCGCGACTTGTTTTACACTTAGGATATATTTCATACAAATCTTGTACAAGGGACAATTAGGCTCTGAATTGGCCCAACACTGGCAAATCTTCGGGAAAGACTTCCAGAACATCTCTCACGATAAGTACGTCCCCAAGTCTCTTCACTTTTCTCATCTGTCTTTTAGTGACCTCTGCCATTGAGATGTGGCATCCCTTTTCTGAAAATATTTCTAAGTCTTGGTGCACGAGATGATACTTAATCTAGACGCACTTCTACCATCGCTTCTATTACCTTGATTCGTAAGGTTTCATTACCGAAGGGAATACGTACGATCTTCTCATCACAAACTATGACGGCATGATGCTTTGTCAACTAATTTATACCGATGATAACGTCAAAACTACCAGTCCTACGGGCATTCAGTCAATGTTGAACAAGTGGTCTTTTTTTAAATTTAAGGTACAACCTCAGATTATAGAGTCGGTTCCTATTGTCTTCCCGTCAGCTGGCTTTGTGGTGTACTTAGTGTCTAAGGAAATGAGTGATTTTGTGAGCAAAAAGAATTGAGAGATATTGTGAGCATAAAAACAGAAAGAGAGCTTGTGAGAATCTAAATTTATGATGGAAATGCTTGTTGGAACAACATTGGTGTTTATACTGCTAGGCATAAACTTAATACTGCCAGTATTAAGTTAGTACTGCCAGGCATATCTTAATACTGCTGGGTAAAGTTAATACGGCTGGGCTTAAAGTTAGTACTGTTAGGCTAAAATTAGTACTGGTGGGTGACCGTTAGTACTGTTTGAGGTATAACAGAATTTTCTTAATTAATTAATAGCCGTTGAGATATTTCCGCCAACAACTTGCTTATAGGGGTCTATGATTTGGAAAATTCTTGATATTTCTTTCTCTTATAAGGTTTCTTTGAGAAAAAGATTCAATTTTATTAAGTCGGTCAAATCAAAACCCTAAGTGCTCTCTACATAATCTCAATTAACTTTACCAAACTCTCATATTCTCATCAACGAACATAAACCCAGAACCCTTATCATAACTTCATCAATCATGGCTAATTTGGAGTTCTGTGATACCCACAACATGGTCGCTTACTTACTCAAACCAGAAGGAAGTGAAGATTTTCAACAGATAGTAGATTTCCTCAACACAAGTCACATAAAGTTTGCTCTCACTGAAAATCCTACTATCTATACTTCACTCATTCAACAGTTTTGGCAAACTGCTTCTACAAGCACACTTGAAGATGGAGAAGTGGAAATAACTGCAACCATAGATGGCCAACTCAAGACTATTACTGAAGCATCTCTTAGAAGACATCTCAAGCTAGAAGATGCTGATGGTATTAGTTCACTACCTAATACTGAAATTTTTGAGCAGCTTGCTCTTATGGGGTATGCTTCTGATTCTGACAAGTTGACCTTCCAAAATGGTCACTTTTCCCCTCAATGGAGATTCTTAATACATACTATTCTTCATTGCTTAAGCCCTAAGAAGACTGCTTGGGAGCAGTTTAGTAGCAACATAGCAACTGCTATCATTTGCATGGCCACAAACAGGACTTTTAACTTTTCTAAAATGATTTTTAAGGGCATTTTAAAAAATTTGGATAGTAGGTCTAAATTCTTGATGTATCCTAGATTCATTCAAATCCTTTTAAACAAACATCAGAGATTGCTTCTACCTCACGAAAGAACTTATGTTGCTCCTACCCTCACACAAAAGCTATTCAGCAACATGAGAAGGGTTTCCAAGGGTTATACTGGGGTGAACATTCCACTATTTTCAAGCATGCTTGTTCAAGGTCCAATTCAGCAGGGTGAAGGATCAACAGTCCCAGTTGAGTCCCATCACACACCTATCACTACTCCATCCACCTCACAACCACCACTTTCATCACCCTCCAGGGTACCTACACCACCCCATGATTTACCTCTCTCAGGAGGTCACACACCTGAAAGTTATGAGGGTAGTATGACACTTAATGAATTGACGATTCTTTGTACCTAATTGTCAACAAAAGTGGCAAGCTTGGAGCAAGATTTAAAGCAAACCAAGAAGGTATATGGTAATGCTTACACTAAGCTCATCATGAGGGTGATGAAGTTGGAACACACAGTTAAGTCAAGGCAACCTAGAAGAAGGGCAAGAGTGGTTATATCTGATACTAAAGAATATTTGGAGGATCCTTCCAAACAGGAGATGAGAATTGCTGAGATTGATCAAAACTCCTCTATTTCATTGGTACAAGATGAAGGAACTTCGTGGATTCAAGAGGATGCTGAGATTCAGGGGAGGACTAGTGCTGATACTGAGATACTTTTAGATCAAGAAGAGCCTACTGAACTAGTGGAAGATCTTGGTAGTGGTGAAAAGGGTAAAAAAGAAATTAGTACTGCTAACATATCAGTTAGTACTGCTAGTGCGACTCCTGAAGTTAGTACTGCTGCTGAAAATTTAGTGTACATCAAAAGGAGTGCAGAAATGAGAATAGATAAAGGAAAAGCTATTATAAAAAAAGATGAATCTGTTCAGAAGAAGGCAAAGAAGCAACTAGAGAAATAAAGACTTGGGTATGAAGAAGCTATTAGATTGCAAGAAAATATTAATGAAGAAGAAAGACAAAGGATTGCTAGGGATGCAGAAATAGCTAAACAGTTACAAGAAGAATTTGATAGAGCAAGACAAGAACAAGAAGTTGTAGCTGAAGCTGATCATGCCTATGATATTGATTGGAGTGATCCTGCTGTGCTAAGATATCATACACTTCAAAATAGATCTTTCTCTGTAGCTGAAGTAAGGAAGAACATGTGCATGTATTTGAAAAATCAGGGAGGATACAAGCAGAGTCATTTCAAGGGAATAAGCTATGAAGATGTTAGACTTATATTTGAAAGAGTATGGGATCAAAATCATGCTTTTATACCTAAGGATTTTGAGATTGAAAAGGAAGTGATGAAGAGACCTGGATTTGATTTTCCACAAAAGTCTATTAAGAAAAATGATGACAGTCAACAGCATGCAGGAAGTAGTAAAAAGAGATCAAGAGAAGATTCTAGTGAAGACAATGCCAAGAAATAGAAACTAGAGGATGATGCTGAGAAGGAAGAGCTTAGAGATAGCATGGATGTAGTTCCAAGGGATGATATTGCTATTGATGTTGAGTCTCTGGCTACTAAATACCCAATAGTTGACTGGAAGATACATGTTTTGACAGAAAATATGATGTATTATCAAATCATCAGAGCAGATGGAAGTTCTAAAAATTACAAAATATTCAGTGAAATGCTTGATGATTTTGATAGGCAAGATGTGATGGATCTACACAGACTGGTACAAGAAAGGTATGATACAACAAGTCCAGAAGGACATGACTTGTTACTTTGGGGAGATCTGAAGATCTTATTTGAGCCTAATGAAGAAGATGAAATATGGAAGAATCAACAGGACTGCAACTTGATAAGCTGGAGATTATTTGACTCATGTAGAATTCATATATTGATGACGTATACTGGAATTGTTATTCACATGATGATAGAGAAGAAATATCCTCTTACTCAAGAAATGCTTTCAAGGATGTTAAGTAGAAGACTAAAGGTTGATCTAGAAAGTGAAATAGCATTTGAACTTCTCAGGTTTATAAGCTCATAACTTCAGAAGTAGAAGAATGTTTGGAAGAATCCTCTCAGAAAGGTTTAATTCAAGAAACTTAATGATTTGAAGGTAAATCACAAGTTTAGGGGAGGATTGTTGAGAATTAAGCTCATTCTACTTAGTACTGCCAAGTCAAAGTGTTAGTACTGCTTAAGTCATAACTAGCAGTATAAACCAGTTAGTACTGCTAGAAGAATGTTAGTACTGCTAGGATTAAGTTAGTACTGCTAGTACTAACTTAACACTGCTGAGGGGATTTATACTGCTGATAAAGATTGAATACTACATGAAGATAAAGACGTGTGAAGAGATGTAAAGACGTGTTAAAAGATATGTATTAGTTATCTTGTGTATATTCTATATATTTAGAAAGATATGCATATTAGCTTAATGTTTTAGAAGATTCATAGTTATCTTGTAAAGGACTCCTTGGTATATAAAAGGAGATCCTAGGTTTTGGTATCATATATCACATCATATCGGTCTTTTATAGTATCCATAGCTTCAAGGTTGTAAACTCTAACACTATCAAAGAGTGTTCGTATTAATATATTGGAGCTTATTGTTTTGGTTATATTTTTTGTTTGTCAAACATACATTGCTGTTATTATTCTTAGTTGTATAAACTAGATTCCGCATAGTTTTTATCATATACACAAAGTTTCATTCTTAGTACATTTGGATTTATCTAAGGATACTAAACCTTACATCAAGCTAAGGAGTTAAAGATCTATTCATTGGGATCAATAGAATGAGGGAGATTTTTAGACTTCTTAAAGAACTTACAACCATTCGAACTCCAAAAAAAGTACTAGTTAGGGATGAGACTAGGCACCCCGTCACTAAACACATTAACGCTATCTCCCTTGTTAAAATAAAGGAAGAAAAGGGTACCCAGGACAATGCAATATCCGATAATGATATTGTGAGGCCTGACGGATCAGATATGGTGGTATCCTTGAAGGAGGTTGATAAAGAAAATGAAGTTGGGAATAGAGCTAGAGACGAGGTAGTCAAAAGTGCTGTAGGATACTACCTAAAGCATAAAATCAATGAGAAACTAGTTAAGGGCCTTATTGAAAGTCAAAGGTTTAATGACTCCCTGTCAGCATCACGAGTAGGTAAAATGAAACAAAAGACTTACAATTTATTTTCGAAAGGGAACCCTACATGACGCGATCCTCAAGAAAAAGGTAACGAAAAAAGAGGACATATGGGGAAATTTTGAAATACCATGTAACATAGGAGGTTGGTTTAAAACACCTGAATGTCCTGCCGACCAAGAATATGACGTAAACTTCATGCCTCTCCATCTACAAGAGGCTAACCAACGAAAGGCATGCTGAGATGGACATTAGAGTTTCCATAGCTAGTCATTTGTATATCTACCCTTTAGGAATAACAGATGATGTACTAGTTGATGTTGTTGGTTATGTGTACCATGTTGACTTCGTGATTCTAGACATAAAAGAGGACAAAAAGAGGCCCTTCATCTTAGGAACACCAATCTTGACTACAACTAAAGCCGTGATTAAGTTTGATAAAGGAACCATAACTTTAAGATTTGAAAAGAGTAAGATGAGTTTCAACAGGATACCTGAATCCCTCTGTAGGATCGAGAAGGGAATTAAGAATGATATAGAGCCTATAGCCCCTACTATGATCGTAAATAGGCTCATTTTAGAATGGGAGGTTAGGATAAAACTTAACCAGGAAAAGGAAATGGAGTTTGACCAATGGAGGAGCAAAATTTTGAAAAATAAGCGTCCCGTACTCGTGAAGCTGGAAAGAGAAGTGAAAGATGAAGAAGAAGTCACGTGAGGACGTGTGACTTTGAGTCTAGATACAAGACTCAATAATAAAGAAAATCGCTTTTTAGGAGGCAACCCAATATTTATTTTTTCACACTCAGGAGTGTCTTGTGTTTTAATTCTTCTCGCTTATTATTATATGTTTAAATTATTTTTGTAATCATGCTTTGTTTTGTTTTAACCTCGTTTTATTGAAAATCAAAGGTATTTTGCATAAAATAATTGTAGGGAAAAATATCCGGTTTTTAAGAACCAATTCAAACATTTAAAATAAATTATTTAGATTAATTCACATCAGTTTCGAGTCATATGATTGTAATGATTAATCTCAGGTTTTATGCAGGATATGATTAATAAAATTGTCTGCAGGAAATTTTTCAAGGAAAACAAAAAAGAAATTTTCACAGTGGCTGGAGACGGCATCAGGATTTATCCTGACAGCGTCACGTCTCCAGCTTTGTAAAAATTTGATTTTTTTTATTATTTTTGAAAAATAAATTGTACAATACCTAAAATTTGTAATTTTCTTTTAAACCTACAGAAACCTATGATTATATCATCACTTTATCCAGGTGTAGTTGTCTTTGTCTTTTATTTACAAGTTATATTTGATGAGAAGAAGCTTAAAAGTTCTTAGGAAGTTTCATGAGACTATTCTTGGAGGATGATTTAACCAGTTATCGCATGTTTCTTCTCCATTATAATGCAAACCAGGGGAGCACTAGTTTCTTTGACTTGTTTTCTTTTCCCTTTATTTGTTTTACGGGTACTTTTAAAAATATTAAGGACAATGTTCAACTTAATTATAGGGGGAAAATAAGGCTTAGAAAATATTCCTTCAATTTCCATTTGCTCTGTCTTTAAAATGATGGGTAATATATCGAAACATAGCATAGACGGTAATTTTAACCAAAATTTTAATTTTTTTTGACACATACCGATAAAAACTGAGAATTAATTACGTCTCATGGATAGGAATTTATATGACTAGCACAATAACCCTTAGAATTCCACCCCAAAAATGTGAGGTTCGCCTTTAGATCTATAGGAATTCGGGTATCTATTTTTGATACCCAAGATGATTTTACCTTTAGCTTGTTCGAGTTAAGGTTTGAATGCAGTCATATGTGTCTATTCTGTCATTAGGGATGTGTATTATATGAGTGTACCAGTAATGTATTAAATTATAGAACTGATTTTTGAGATGCATCCCGAGACCGCATAGTGAGAAATAGGATTTGCTAAATGATAAGAGGCACTAAGATTAACACATGTTTTAAAAATGTATTTGTTATGTCGGTCACCTTGATCATATAACTATCCCACACCCTTGCCATGCACTTAATTTTAGTGTAGGTAACCCCTAGTACACCCGTCCGAGCCTATCCTTTTCACGGTTCTCGTAATTCTCTGGTTATGTCAGACTATTAATGAAGAGCATTGTTAATCCTTAAATCAATTGTTACACTCAAATCGCGTTAGCCTACCTTGTATGTACTCGCTTTTAGTACATTATTGTTTTAACCCAAGTTAATTATTTGAGTACACGGTTGCTAAGTCCTTATCCTTGTATATACAGTTTTGGGACGATTGAGATTCATGGTAGTTTTTATCATGAAGAATTAGGGAAGAAGTAATTTGTTACCCCTAATAGAGCTCAATAAGCTTCATGTTATGTTATTCCACCTTAATTCGGGTCATTAGTTAGATTGTAAATATAAGCTTTAAAATTCAAGTGTAGGGGTGCATCTATAAACCTCAAGTTATGATGTATTATGTTATTAAAAAAAAAAAGAGATTGATGTAGAGTTGTATAGAGTTTGTATATCTTTGTCCGAGTCTTTGGCTTAGCAACCCAATCAGCGCGTGTTCTTATAAATAATTAGTTAACCCTTTCACCCCAAATTCACCCAAAAATCCACCCCCAAATATATCTCATACATTTCCATTTCCATGAATATTATCTTACACCAACACATCACAAACCTTTAAAAGATCTATTTGATAGTAATTTCTAGTACTTGCGTCTAGCAGTAGAGGTTTGATCCTTTACCAAGCCTACAAAATTTATATGCTATGACATGTAATGATAATGCTTAAACTATACATATTTTTATATGCATTATTTGTGATTTTATACATATTTGTTGGTTAATTATAAGAACTTTTGATACTTAATGGACTATATTTGATATTGTAGGTTCTTGGTATGTGTCGTGGAAGAAAACGGAAGAATACACGAAGATATGGAACTTAAACGAAGAAAATAACTCAAAAGAGCTGAAAATGAACCAAGTACGCCGTACTTGTAGTTAAGTACGCTGAACTTTTCACCATCAGGAAAGTACGCCGCACTTTTTATAAACTGCACCGCACTTCAACCAAGCATTACTGATTTTGGAACCGACATAGGGGAAGTATGCCACACTTTTAAATAAGTGCGCTGCACTTTTCCCTTGTCCAGCCTATAAATAGAGGAGGATTTCACCATTTCTCACACATACTTCTGTTGGGATTCAGAGCTTCTACACTTAGTACTACTAGTTATAGTTAGTTAGTACTGCCAATACATTGTTAGTACTGCCAGTATAGTTAGTACTGTTAGTCTAATAGTTAGTACTGTTAGTTATATAGTTAGTACTGCTTAAGTGATATGCATGAGTTATATTAGGAATAGATATGCATGATCACTTGACGCGTTTTGTAAGTCCATTAGGGTTTTTCTTAGTGTATAAAAGGAACCTTACAGCATAATTATAGATATCAATTTTAATAGAAGCAATACAAGTTTTCATAGTTAGTTATTCTGTAACCTAGGCAGAATATTTGTAATTAGTATATTCAAAGTTTTGTTTACATTGTTCTTCTTAGTATTACAAGTTAGATTCCACATAACTTGTAGTATTCATAATCTTTGTTTCTCATATAGTTAGTTTGAATCTATTCAAGTTAACTAATCCTTAACAAGCTAAGTAGATCTATTCATTGGGACTCACAAGTGGTATCGGAGCTTGTAGAGAAACTCTGAATAAGAAGAACTCATTCAGATCCAGATCTCTACCTACAATACAAGATGTCTGGTGAAGAACCTGCACCATAAATGGCATCAGTAGAATCTCCTCATGTGGTGTCTTTTGTAAAACTACCTATCCTCAAGAAAGGTGAATATGTCACACCCCGCCAAGG
>BQNB010023311.1:0-39500 GCA_026074375.1 Tanacetum coccineum | reverse complement strand
AGGGAAATCAAACACTGCACTTACAAATACTTGTTTGAGAAGATATTTGATCAAGTCAAGGTTAATCTGGATATCCTATTTAAGTCAGTTCAAGACTAGCTCTAACATGACTTGGAGGTTTATATATCTATAAGTAGAGCTTTCAGAGCTAAAGCTGAAAGAGAGATTAGAGGAGATCACATTTTGTAGTATTCTATGCTTAGAGACTATGTTATTGAGTTACAGTCTACAAACCCTAATACCACTTTCAAGATTGGAGTTGAAAGGAATACTGATCCTTCTTTGCCTACTAGGGTGTTTTAGAGAATATACATTTGTTTGGGAGCATTAAAACTAGGTTTTAGAGCCTACAGAAAAGATTTGTTAGGCTTAGATGGTGCTTTCATGAAGGGACCATTTCTAGGCCAAGTATTGGTAGTTGTTGGACTTAATTCAAACAATAGAATTTACCCATTGCCTATGCATTGGTTAAAGCTGAATGTAAGAGTTCATGGTGCTGGTTCTTGCTGTTTTTGGGTGATGACATAGATCTGTATCCCAATTTAAATTTCACATTCATCAGTGAT
Organism: Tanacetum coccineum; assembly: GCA_026074375.1. Taxonomy (NCBI): domain Eukaryota; kingdom Viridiplantae; phylum Streptophyta; class Magnoliopsida; order Asterales; family Asteraceae; genus Tanacetum; species Tanacetum coccineum. Next base: position 38,934 of record BQNB010023311.1, on the reverse strand, counting down.
AGACAAAAAGTTAGTATTATGCTTGACTAGTTGAGTTTTTAATTACTGAATTATATGAATTTATAACTGATTAATAAATTTATCATGCAGGGTATCATTCTAGCTAATAAAACTGTGTACCCAAGTGCAGAACACATATATTGCTTGCGACACATACATGAAAAATGAAGCAGGGATGGTGTGGACAAGAATACAAGGATTTGCTTTGGAGAGCTACATCCGCTACAAATGTTAGGGATTTTGAAAAGTGTATGTTGGAGCTTAAGATGATGAATCCTAAGGCACATGAATGGTTGAACAAGATACCAACAGAACATTGGGCTAGATAGGTAACACATAAATGCAGGGACTAACCGTGTAATTTTCTTAATGCCATAACAGTTTTTACTGCTTTCATATTTATGAGTATTAGGTATAGTTGTATACCATTAAATGATATTGTATTTTTTGATTTGTAGGTAGAGCCAAATCTGATTTATTGCTCAACAACATGTGTGAGGTATTTAATGGTAAAATAGTTGGAGGTAGGGACAAGCCAGTAATCACACTTTTAAAGTACATCAAGGAGTATTGCATGAAGAGAATTATGAATGTATAAGGTGTGATTGATAAATGTACTGGTTCTTTGACCCCTACTACAACCAGAATCATGACATCCATTAAGAAAGAAGCTCATTTTATAAAGGTGCAATGGAATGGAGCAAATAAGTATCAAGTTTCAGGTTCACTTGGTGATCAGTGTGTTGTGGATGTAGTGAGTATGACATGTTCATGTAGGAAATAGGAATTGACATGGATTCCTTGTAAGCATGTTGTTGCAGCTTGTTGGAATATGGGTCTGAATGATCGGGCGGCACCACCCCTAAAACATAGGTAAATCCTTGTTATTGGTTGAGTACATAGAAGGAAACATATTCTTACAAAGTACTGGGAGAAGTCTACATGTCCAACAACACTTTTGCCACCCAAGCATCATGTCCAGGTAGGCCGACCAAGGAAGAAAAGAAAGAGGTCCAAACATGAGGATGAACCATTTGTGAAAGATGGTAAACTGAGTAGGAAAAGAAAAACCATTACATGTCAATCTTGCGGAAACACTGGATACAATAAGGCAACATGCAAAGGACAAGGTCGAAAGACAACAACATGTAGTTATTTCAACTTCAAGCTATAAGTGTGTCTCTGATCTAAACATCATGGAACAGCTTACAAGGATTTTTTTAATGTAGGTGGCAACAACACATAAGCCAGTTGTAGTGCATCTAGGCAAGCACAACAAACAGAACCTGCAGTTGGTCAAGATGGTTCAGGTAGATCAGGTGCTGGTGCTGTTATAGGTTCATCCCATAATAGATAGACAAAGAGAAGAGTACAAACAGAAAGAACTAGTCCACAAAAAAGAACTCCCACTCAACTTGCAAGTCAACCTTCTACCAGTTCTCAAGTGCAGTGAGTAAAACAAGGAATGCAGATGGAAGAGAAATGGATGATGGTGTACCAACACAGTCAAGTGCAGCAGATGGTGAAAGTGAATGGTATTTTCTATAATTCCAAAAACTAATATGTTTCAGGAGAGTGTATGTCTGTAATTCAAGTCCACATAAGTTGCAAACATCAAAGTCCACATCTGTGGCAACTGTCTAAGTCCTTTTAGAGGCAAACATAAAAGTCTACTTAGGTGGCAAATGGATAATTGCACTTGTTTGGAATGAATTAAGTTGTTTGTGACCTATTTAACTTATTCTGGAAAAAACTACTCAGTAGCATGATAGGTTATACACATTTGGTCCATGATGTGAAAACCAGTTTTTCCTGTTTGCAAAACCATATAAGTAACATGAGAGGTTATACACAACTTGATGTGGAAACCAAGTTTGCCCGTTTGGTCCCTATATAACAGTGAATGTTGTTTGTTACACGTGTTACTACGTTACATACTCTACTGAATTGCCAGATAAGTCAAAGTCATAATTTAGTTGCAAAAGCATGTTAGTATCATAAGAGTTTATACACACTTGGTCCTTGATGTTATAACCGGGTTTACCCGTTTGGTCCATATTTAATAGTGATTGTTGTTTGTTACACTTGTAACTACGTTCCCCTATTTCCATTGGTGGACAAAAGGGCTAGTCTCTTGGCGGGCTAATCTCTTGGCAAGAAAATGAAGAATTATGATTTTCCTTACACGATTAGTCCCCGAGACCCAATTACACACCATTGGTCAATCAAACCCAGATACACCATTGGACACCCAAACACAAGTATTTAACTCGATACTAGCCTTACCATTCTTACACACTGTATTTCGTCCTCTGATTCTCACCCAGCAATCTTAAAAGTAGCACTGATGGCTGAAGAAATGATAATGTTAAGTGAGGTTCTTAAAAGAATCTGTAATTCGCCCTCTAATTCTCATCCACCAGTCATAATAACTAAAAACATGTCGGTAGTAATTGATAACCGTAAGTTTATGATGGTCGACGAAGAAGACTTGATTTTTAAGAAAATTTCACCTATGGCTGAAGAAATCATGGAAATGTTACGCGTTTGTGTTGCCAAAAAAAAGGTGAGTGACATCGTTTGGTACACTGATGAAATAAGAGAACAAGTAGAAAAGTCTGTTGATGGTTTGAGAACAACAGTTTTCTATTTTGTCGAAAAGGCGATGAAAAAATATACAGATGATGAATGATGTTGGTGTTTGTTTTGTAAGTTATTGTTTGTTCCGTAAGTTGTGTTTGTATTCAAAGTTAGATGTTTAACTTTTAGCAGACTGCTAGATCTTGTTATGTCATGTGTATCCAGATGATGAACGATGTTCGTGTTTGTTTTCTAAGTTGTTTTTTGTTCAGTAACTTTTGTTTGTTATTGATGTTGGTGTTGTTTGTTTTCTTATGCATGCATTTGCAGTTGTACTAATGTTGTGCCATATTTATAAAAGCATAGTCTTAGAAGTTTGCAATTTGTATAGAATAATTCAAAGAAAGATATTTGAGTTAGTAAGACATGCCAAAGTCAACAAATACTCTTTGCAACATTCAGAACAGAGCATAGAAACTATGCAGACCCACCATCCTTGTTGAATACTTTGATCATATTTTTCTTTGTAATGTTAAGAAAATGATGAGTTGATTGCTTAGGAGAAAAGACAGAAACATTATGAAGTATCAAAGCCGCTCCTACGATAACCGCCTTTGCAAACCTCTCCTCTATAAGCACTTTGTAATGAATACTACCGGAGATTGTACCAGAAAGGTCTTTGAGTGTTACTGTGAGATCGACCAGCGCATTTAGAGTACAAGACTTGATAACTGCAACAACTTTCTTAAGTTTCCCATTCTTGAGAAATTTCTTAACATCTCCAAAACAACCCGTCACGATCCCTCCATCAACAATTACACACTCAAGCACACTAAGCCACGACACACGTGTAAAATCGTCATCCTCACCCACATCCTCAATAACTTTTCTAATATACTCTTGTGTAGACATTACAGATTCCTCCCCACCTTCCCGGGTATCAGCTAATTTACGGGGCTTGGCCGTTTGAACAATACCAGAAGGACATGGTATTATCCTAATGGGCTTTACAACATTATTATTAACTTGATTGTTTTGAGATAAAAATAGGGTTTGGGTGGTGGTGGTTATCTCAAGGACTATGTGAGGCTTGTTGTTAGGATGGATGACGGGGGTAAGTTAAAGATCGGAATCGTCTATATCAATGGATTGTTCACATTCATCATAAGTATCAACTTGATGGTTTTGAGATGAAATCAGGGTATGGGTGGTGGTGGTTATCTTGGGGACTATGTGAGGGTTGTTGGTGGGACGGACGACGGGAGTTAGTAGAAGATCAGAATCGTCTATATCAAGGCCTTTTTCCCATTGATGATTTGGTGGTGAATTCCTGTTTTAGTGGATGTCTGCGATACAACTTTACTTTGTCAACAAATTACACTAGTCTTAAATAGGGTGTAATGTAAACTATGTTTGACTTTTTTGCACACATATTCACTTGTATTGTTCAAAAAATTGAATAGGTTTATCTATGAATTTGGTCCCTGACATTTATGGTTTTCAACTGCACTAGAAGGTATACTGCTTTTATCTATGAATTTGGTCCCTGACGTTTAAGGTTTTCAATTGCACTAGTACACCTTCTATATTTAGCCCTTTTCCCGTTTACCCGCCCATATTTTCTTCAGCCGTTCACATAAATAGAGAAAAACATAAGACCAAATCACATGCCATTTTCATCTAAATAATCACACTTTCACTTGGTTTCGAGATAATTGTAAAAAAACTAACGATAACATAACATCTTTACATGCCTAACAATGAAACTTACACCTGTTCACCAAGTGAAGTATGTTTATCAGACTCTGACAGTGAGTTGCTAATACCAACTCCATGGTCTGATGAGTCCAAGAATGAAAAAAGGGCAAAAGGGTGGAGAGAAGAATTCGAATGGAAAAGATCCTTGTTTGAGATTGACTTTACGTTTGGTATTAATGCCTTTGATTAAGGGACTGACGTAATAAAAGACAAGGTTAGCCAGGAACATGTGTGTGAAGAAGAGGTACCTTTGAAGAAACAACATAGGAAAACAAATTGGTGATTTTGTAGACATGCCTAGTGAATCTGTGGAACAAGGGATGGATGCTAATGTGCCTGATGAGATTAATGGTGCTAAGGGTGAACAGGTTCCAAACCATGTTGTTAAGAAAGGTAACCTTGAATTTCTGGTTTGTAAAGAGGTTGCAAACCCTGGTATTAATAAACTAGTGGACAAAGGAAGACCACTAAAGAAGAAAATGATGTATGCTGAATAGATGGATGATGCATTTACTGAAGACGGACGTTAATGCAAATAATAGGTCGTTTATGTGCTATCTGCTATTACTAATGTTTTGCATCTTAAATTACCCTTGTATGTATTTGTTGTAATTTTTTGTTCTATGTATGTGTTATGTTTTGGAGCATCAAGTTATGCAACTTGTTTCTGTTATTTTGTCTCCAAGGTAACAACCTTGCTCAAACAGAGTAGTGGTCAAACAGTGTAATTTATACACAAAACATCTATAATACCAACAACACATTATAGTGAAATGATTCATTCATTAATAACAGAAAATAACCCATAAGCAAAAAAGATAACCCCTCAAGCCGACCTTGATTACAGAGACTTATAAAAGTCAAACCCCTTAATGACCTGATGGTGCAACTGTAAAGCTATCGACCTCATCTCCATCGCCCTTATCATATCATCCTTCTGCAGGCCCTTAAGTTCCTGCCTTGTCTTATACGCCATCATATTTGTCGGCAAACATTGTTTAAGCTCTCCTATAAACAAACGCCTTTCATCTATAATGTCAAGCAACTGCCTCGTTAAATTGTTGATTTCAGTTGCGAGCTGAACCTCCCTCTGCGTCTTCAAGTCGAAATAGAAAAGCAGTTGATCTTTAAGCAGGTCTGAATTTGCTAAGAGCCTGAGTTTTTCCAAATTCACGAACCCATTGTCAGTAGCCATTGAAAAAGTTTAGTTTTAGGTTAGTGAAAGGTATTTAGTAAGTTAAGGAATGCATGTGTGTATTTTGGATATGAAGGACCAAATGTGAAGTGTATTTAAATACAAGTGAAGGTACATGGTGATTAATAGACTACACAAACGAAGAGTCGAGAACGCAACTATTACACTAGGAAGATATATGTAAAAGGCGGCTAAAATATTTTTCAAGGACCAAGCATGCAAGTAACGTGTGGAACATTTATTGTGTATTTTGGCGGGAAATGGAAAACCAATAGAGCATTGAGGGACCAACGGTGCAAGTTACAATACATAAAAATGGATGGGTAACACAATGGGCAACGGTTATAAAGTCTCCACGTTTTTACTAGACAAAAACACAAACAAAGGCAAAATTAGAAAACCGTTTCAAGAATGTCTTCTTCATCTTATGCCTTCGGTCCAACAGAGTATAAATGTATGGTTTCCATTGATGACACTCACCTCTTGGACACGTGACAACCCTGCTAGACGATTTGGTGTTTTCCCTAGAAAATATGTAAGCCGTTGCATTTTCTAGATCTTATTTTATTAGCTAATCATAAATTCTCTTATTTTTAGAAAAAAAAAAGAATCAAGCACTGTAAAAGATGGTATTGGAATGATCCGGAGTTAGAGAATAAATGGTACATAACTTAATTATATGAGATGCATCTGCTTCTAATCCCTCGCAAAGAGAAGAACTAGAAAATGAATTAACAAGCCGAGAAGAACTTACAGTCTTTCAAGTTGAGTTTGCTGATATGGAAGGTCAAATGCAACAAATCATGGAAGAATTGAAGAAAAGTCAAAAGAATGCTTTCTTTTAGAAGTAAACTGCGATAATGTTTAGGGTTGTGGCTTCGTTTATGTTTGCTATGAATTAATTAGTTTGAGGTTATTTAGTCTAATCAATTGTATGGATTATCAATGATCAGCTGTTGTTCTTGGTGTCAAACGGTAACAACGTTGGTTAAACATAGTAGTGGTCAAACACCGTATTGGTCAAAGAGATTAGTGGTCAAACAGCGTATTGAAGAATTATAGTGTCTTTGGTTTAGACAAAACGGGTGAACGTGTGTCACTTCAGGGATGAACAATATAACTTACCCACAAAACAACTACAATACCTACAAGACATTATAGTGAAATGATTCAATGATTAACAAACAAAAGTTGTAGTCATACATTCATGAAAAAACTTATAGAAAGAAACGTTTAACATTATATAATCCAAAAGCCAAAAAGAACAACCTCACAAGTTGACCATCTCCCGTTTACAGAGTTCTACAAAAATCAACCTCCTTATGGAAGGACCTGAAGGCGCAATTCCTTCTTTAGCTCAATCACCTTAATCAGAACAACATTCTGAATACGCTTGAGGTCGTCCCTCGTCTTATAGGCTATCAAATTTCTCGGCAAACGTTCAAGCTCTTCTATTATCACATGCCTATAATTTACACTTGCAAGCAATTGCCTCTGCCTAGTTAAGTTAGAAAGTTCATTTGCTTGTTGAGCTTCCCTTTGCGTCTGCATGAGTTCCTTCAGATGAACAAATCCACGAGCAGCAATAGAACAAGGGGGTTTTTAAGAAAGCGAATGGGTTTAGGAAGTTAAGGTATGTATGTGTGTGTTTTGGATTTGAAGGGAGATATGCGAAGTGGATTTATATGTAAGTGAATATATGGAGATTAATTGATTACACAAACGAAGTGTCAAAAAACGCAATTACTTCATTGGAATGGTAAATGTTAAATGCGGCTAAACTGTGACATCACATCATGCACTTATTACAAGGACCAAGCATGCAAGTAACGTGTAGAATATTCCTTCTGTATTTGGTGGAAAATGGAAAGCCAATAGAACGCATTTAGGGACCAACAATGTAAGTAAAAAAAAACACTAACAAAACCACTTCAAACTATTATCAAAGGGAAATGGTTATAAAGTCAGGACGTCTTTTTTTTCTTAAAAACATAAACAAACTCAAATATAGAAAACCATTTCAAGAATATCTTCATCTTCTTTCATGGAAGAATCGAAGAAAAGTTAAAAGAATGCTTGCTTTTGGAAGTTAATTGCCATAGTGTTTGGGGTAGTAGCTTTGTTTATGTTTGTTATAAATTAATTAGTTGGGGTTTATTTAGTCTAATCATTTGAATGAATTATTCATGATCAGTTGTTGTTCTTAATGCCAAATGGTTATACAGATTATTTGACTTTTGCTAAATCATACCAGTGACCCAATTGACATTCACTAAATCATACCACTAGACTTTATAAGTCAAACAAATTAACACATTCATCCATAATAATATGACTAACAACCGAATCTATTCATTCCATCAACAACACAAAACCACATTCATCCATATAACCTATTAACTACTAAGAACATCTAGCAAAAAAGCAATTTCCCTAAACATTCACATTGTACAGTAAACATAAAACCCAAAAATAACCCAGCTGATGATGAGAAATTTCAGCAACTTGCGTTGCTTTTCTTCAACCATAACAAGGATTTCTTCAAGCTCATTACGTGACCTCAACAGCCTGGGATAAACTGAACAGACCTTTGACACATTGGTGGATCAAACCACCGGATTGACATAGGTTGGACTATGAAAAGAGTCGAAAAAGGATGTGTAAATAAACAAACAAAATGATTTGTTACATATATTTCGATCGGATCATACTTACAAGTGTAGGATAACTATAAAAACGACGACCTGGATTTCGATTAGTCCATGATGTCCTAATCACAGCTTTCAAACCACACGCACAACGAACCATTTTATAATTTTGTGTCTTATACTTTGCAAACCATCATTTATAATACACAGAAACGAGTCATGGACCAATGGTGCAAGCGCTAAAAGACAAAAAATAGCAACAATATAACACCCGTTAGAAAAAAACAAAAAAAAACGAAGAAAAAAAATTAGTGAGGGACCAACGGTAAAATAATGACAAAATTTTGAATTTACTAAACTGCCCATCGTTGAAAAGTCAAACTAACAACCGTTACGTATAACGGGGCTCAAGGGACCAAACGGGTAACAAAAATTGACTTTAAAGATTAACGACATCGACCCCCGTTATTTAGGACTTGAATCCGCTATCAGGCCTAAGTTTGGGGACGAACGGTGTAATTTACCCTGATAAAAATGAAGAGCAGATGTAAAAGTAGTATTTGGTACACTTGTTTGTAGGACCACCAAGGAGAATGGGTAAGGGAGGGGAGGGGGGAGTGTGGATAAAACGTGGACACATTCAACCAATCAAAACTCACAGAAATCCACTCAACAACATCCTCCTCTACTATTTCATATTACTAAAACTCATTCTTCTTTTAATTCCCTCCCTCTTGTCTGGTCTGGTCTGGTTAATTCATTTGATAATGGCAGTTGTGTCAAGAGCATTTGCAGGTGCAAAGCTTGAAACACTCATCACCTTCAATGCAACTGCAACTGCCTCACCTTCATCATCAACAACGTCATCTTGTCATTTCCCTCGAAGAACACCAACAACTCAGACTTGTTCTTCTTCTGTTGTTAGATGTCAATCTTCATCAAATGCTACTGATCCCCTTGCTTCAAATGCTTCTAGTATCTCTGCTCTTGAACAACTCAAAACATCAGCTGCTGACAGTATGTCTCCTACCTTGTTTCTTTCTTATAAAACCAAATACTATAATACTTTCACATGCATATGTCTTATAAAACCTTTTCATGTCTTATGTTTATGTCTCTGTGTTCGTGTTTTTTTTTTCTAGTGGACAGTACTTTCAGGACGGACTAATCCTCTTATTAGTTTTTCGGGTCAATTATTTTACATATAAATACGTATAAACTTAAACATATATCAGTGATATAATTGAAGTTTATATGCAACTTCTCTAAGTGTAAATGGGCCTCAATGTTGTTTTTGTTTTAACTGCAAATAAATCGCCTAGGCCACCGACAAACCACGAGACGGCTCGAGCACACAGCTCACGCATATAGTTTCATAGCAATATATAACTAAGCACCGCAACTAAATAACAAACAAATGATATCCATTTTATCAACAAGATGATTAAAAGAAGTGAACCCATTAAAACACTAAAAAAATTACAAAACTTAAAAAAAAGATTTTTAATAACAAAGAACATAAACCATCATACCCAACCATACTTTCAATAATAACCATAATCTCCACTAGAAAACCCAAAAAACGAAAGAAACAGGATGAAAGTGCAAACCTTGGATGAAACAACAGGCATTGCATACAGTAACATAAAACAAACACTAATGCAGTCTCATATCCTAGTCATTAATTATGGGCTGGAAGGTTTGGCACTGAGGGGCACGTTGCATACTTGTAAAAAGCTAGACACGTGAGGTGCACGAATGACACACACCACCCAAATCCCTAACTAACTTTGTGCCCAAAATGGTAGTTTGTAAATACTATATTATCTTCTCATTTCTCAATTCATGATTTGGAAACTCTTTAACCATCTTTCTTCGTAATTCTCTTGATTGTTCAATCGTCTGACTAATATAACTACCACTTGAGAATCTATTATTGTTCTTGAATTTCTAGTTTAGTTTGGCCAATTCCAACCAGTGTGAAGAAACTAATAGGATTCTTGGGACTCACTAGATATTACAGTAAGTTCATGAAGGGATATGATGTCATTGCTTAACCCTTGACTAGTTTGTTAAAGAAAAGTGCATTTCAGTGGCTTGAACAAGCTACATTAGCCTTCAAGGAGTTGGAACAAGCCATGGTGCAGTCTCCAGTCTTAGCCTTGCCAAATTTTGAGGAAGAATTCATAATTAAGACAAATGCTTCAGGTTATGAGGTTGGAGCAATTCTGCAACAAAGGGGCCATCCAATTGCTTATTTGAGTACGCGCCCACTAAACATATACTTGTCTGCTTATGAAAAAGAATTTTTAACAGTAGTTTTAGCATTACAAAAGTGGAGAAGATACCTTTTGGACATACGTTTTAAGAAAAAGACCGGCCACTTTAGTCTTAAATAAGTGTTGGACCAAAGGATCACAACACCCTTTTAGTCCAAGTGGTTGCCTAAGTTGCTATGATTTGATTATGATATTGAATACAAAAGGAGCAAAGAAAATATAGTGGATGATGCTTTATCTAGGATGCAACAACAAGGTCAATTATGTTAAATGTTGATTTCCACTGATACCAATAAGTTGATTGAGGTTGTGAAAACTACTTGGTCCACTGACTCTAAGCTAAAAGTTGTTATGAGTCTCCATAAGGGGTCCTCTCATGATTCTAAGTGCACTTGGTCTAAAAATGAGTTAAGGTAAAGGGTAAACTGTAGTAGGGCACTGACGAACGGTTGAGACTAAAGCTTATTACCTATTTCAAAGCTCGGTATGGTGTGCAGTCAGGGTACAAGAAACTTTAAAAAGGATTTATGTTTACCTTTTATTGGAAGGGTCTCGGAAGAGGTGAAAACATCAAATCAACCTATGTGATGTGTGCCAAAGGAACAATTATATTAGCTCTTATCCAGAATTGTTACAACCATATGCCTATACTAAAGAATGTGTGGAAAGAATGTTCCCGAATGACTTCATTAAGTCTTTGCCATATCTCAAGGGAGACAATGATTAATGGGTTGGTGATAGGCAAAGTAAATAATGCACATGTTCATCCCCTTAGTCACCTTTTCACAAATCCAACTAGCCCAACATCCTTGACAAATATCTACAAGTTCATGGCCCGCCTTTAAAGCCATTGTCAGTGATAGGGATAAGGTCTTTGTAAGCTTTTAATAGGCGTCATTGTTTTCAAAATACTCAGATTCAGTTGTTTTATGTCCAATAAACTTATCATTCCTCAAAGTGATAGGAAGATTGATATATAACGATCAATTTTGAAGAATGAATGATTTCAATTGCACTCTCATGTTTGCAACTAAAGACCTATTTTAAAACATATCGTTTTTTTAATTAAAAAGAAATAAAAAGTAATGTTTACAAGTTAGATAAAAATTTATGTAGACTTGTTTTTAATTTTAAATCTACATAACATATGCTAAAGATGTGTTTTTGGACATACAAGGATTTTAATATTATTGGAAAGAATTGAAGTAATTATCAATTTGAAAAGGATATTGATGTAATTTATAAGCCCTTTCTTAAGGATATAAAAGAAATTACCCTACTTAAAAAGCAGACAATTTAAATTTATTTCAGACAATTATAAAAAACAAACAACATCATGTCGATGTGGGAGCTCGAGGACATTGATATAGCCTCTTATGAATTGGCTTCCATGGTTTAAAAAATTCCTCTCTTGGCTTTCTACGTGCTGATAAAATTATCTTAGAAGGTTTTGTTATGAGAAGTGGTGGATTAATTTGACGCTTCAAGAATCAGTTGCCGTTTTGGTGCTAACGAATTCCGGTATGACTCTTTTTTTGATGACTTGGTTCATATTTTTTTAATTCTGGGTGTTCTAATCTTTGTAATTCTAAAACTAAATTGGGTACTTTTGTAAAAATCCTTGTACACCTTGTCTTGTAATATCTTTCTACGTCTTGCTAGTTTCTAATAAATCCGTTGTTCAAAAAAATACTATAAGATTCGGCCCCATCATTTAATGGGCAATCTTAATGATGAGACTGAACGAATATACAAACTAAAAAAAGGACCCAGGTTGCATATCAATGGATTATGGAGTGACAGAGCATTCATTGAGCAATAACCTTAGGGAGTTACATAATACAAATAGTCTTGGGCATTTACAGTTCATCCATTATCATTTTCCTCCTTACATTTTTTAATTAGATTTTCCCACACATTCCACATGCTTCATGACAACCTCTCTTTTCATCTAATATAAAAAGTTTCCTTTCTTGCATCAAATTGTAGTTGTTTTGGGGGATCAAATAAATTTTAATTAATGTTAAATTTTTTTTGGTGATTTTGGTGATTGTTTTTTCTTTAGGAAAGCATATGGGTTAGGATTTTGAGATGGGAAGAAAAAGAGAAAGATCTTCAAGTAAGTTTACTAACTCTAATCTTACTTTATATTCATAGTTTTATTGTAAAGATTATTAGTGATATGCCCCAACCTCTAGTTATAATGCCAAACTAACCCCTTTTTGCATATTGTGTGGTGACTAATGAACGGATATCAGTTGGGAATTAAAAGCCTTTTTGAGTTACTACTGCTAATGTTTGTTACTGCTGCGAGCATAAATTATGCTGATAGTAATCTAAAGAAAAATAGCTAAGTAGTTAGTACCTGCTAGTTACTACTGCAAAGTGTAAAAGTTACTACTGCCAAGGTTATATTACTACTGCTAGTTACTACTGTTAGTAATGAATATTAGTACTGCTAGAGTAAATTAGTACTGCTAGTGTAACTTAGTACTGCTGGTGAAGATTGAAGAAAACTTTCTAAGTAGTTAATGCTGCTTGTACACAGTTAGTGCTGCTGGAACAAAAGTTACTACTGTTGGTGTTGAAAGTTTAAGGCCTGACTGGTATAATAAAGTTACAACTGCTGAAAGGATAAAGACTGCTCAAGAAAAGATAAAGATTGCTTATGTGATATGTTATGAGATATTTTTGTAAAAGATACATATAAGTTATTTGTTTAGAAAGATCATGAAAACTTAAGGAAACTATTGAGTAATCGCATTAGGACTCCTTGGTGTAAAAAGGAGATCCTAGGGTATAGAGTTCTAGGTATTAAAAACTGATCATTCAAAAAGTTGTTATAGCTTCAAGGGTTTGTAACCAATACATTTGAGTATTCGTATTTATTATATTAAATATTTTGTTTGTTAATCTTGTGTTCATTAGAATTATTGTTCATTGAAGAATTCTTCGTATATTAAAGAAATAGATTCCACATAATCTTTAGTATTATCAAACACAAAGGTTGTTCTACTATAGTTTGTGTAGGATTTATCTTACATAACTAAACCTTACACAATCTAGAATTTTAAGATCCATTGAAAGTGTATCAACAAGTGGTATCAGAGCAATGTAATTCTCAGATATGTATTTTAACTTTCGGAAAAATTGCTTAAAAACTTTAACAGAGAAGATTTGGAAGTTCTTTGGAGTATAGTCAAAGCAAAATTTAAAAAGACAGAGCCAGTGAATTACATGGATACTTTCTTACATCTTAATTTGAAGACCATGTTTTGAACATCATATTAAAGATAATGTATGAAAATATCAACAAGGGATAGTTAAGTGTTGAAAATGGAAGCTTTATGATTCTTGTGGATTCATTGTGTGACAATGCAGACCATACTTTATTATCTTTATTGAGAAGATTGTATCCACTTACAAAGCACAAACTACATGCAAATTTCAATGATGTGAACACCAAGTTGATTATGGAAGTAGTAAAAAGGCATTTGAGCTTTTTAGATTGGTCCCAAGAAACAGCTATAAGGAAGGCTATGTACTTTAATGAAGTGTTTGAAAGCATCCTCCTGTGATTATGAAGTCTTTAATGAAAAACTTGATGATTTTGAGATAAATATAAAGTTTAGGGAAGATTATTAGGATTAAAAAGCCTCTTGATGTTACTACTGCTGACGGTTTGTATTACTATACTGGCAAAGCAATAAATTAGTACTGTTAGAAATCTTAATAAAAAATAATGCAAGTAGTTAGAACTGTCTAGATGTAATTACAACTAACTCTAGTGTAATATTACTACTGCTATGTAAGGATTAGTACTCTAGTGTAAAGTTAGGTACTGCTAGGGTAACTTAGTACTGCTGAATGATTGAAGAAAACTTTCTAGTAGTTAATGATGCTTGAACAACATTTAGTGCTGCTGTACAACAGTTACTACTGTTGATGTAGAAAGTTAATGCTAGCTGGTATAAATGTTACAACCTGCTGAAAGGATAAAAAGACCTCTTCAGAGAAAAAGAAAAAGATTGCTTATTGATATTGTATAGACATTTTTGTAAAAGATACGGATAAGTTAATTTGTTAGATATCCATGATAACTTAGGAAAAATATTGTAATCCAGTGAGATTTCATAGGTGTATAATAGGAGGTCCTAGGTAATAGATTTATATGTATAAAAAAAACGAGTCTTCATAAAGTAGTTATAAGCTTCCAAGTTTTGTAACCCTAATACTAGTTAGAGTATCGTATTAATTATAATTAATCTTTTTGTTTTGTTTTAATCCTGTTGTTTCATTAGAATTATTTGTTTCCATTGAAGAATTCTTCTAATATTAAAGAAATTAGATTCCGCATAATCTTTATATTATCAAAACAATAGTTCTCTAGCTATAGATTGTTAGGATTATCTCTATGCAGAACTAAACCTTACACAACGTAAGGAAATCAAAATCCATTGAAGTGGGAATCAACAATATTCCACTATGTGATCAAGCAGCATAGACTTGAAGTTGAAAACCTATATTTACTTTAAAACGTGACTTTGGAGTTTCTTCTTATAAACTGTTGTTTTCCTTTTCAAAATAAATTAGATGTAGGCGTATATTCTGCATCCAGTCTGGTAGGAAAAGGACAGCCTCATATTGTTCATGGAAAACCGGAACAAGGAGGTTCGGTTGCTCCTTTGTTGGCCCGTGATACGAAAACTGAGAGTGAGGATTTACTACATAAGGAAGTTGTGAAAATAAGGAATGTTTGGTATCAGCAGTATATAAAGATTACAAAGCCAATTTTACGAGTCAAATAGTTTTAATTTTTGGATAAAGGTTAAAACCATTTTGGTGTACAACTAAAAGTTAAGCATTTATAAAGAGTCTTTATTTATATTCGACATAAACAAGTGATCACAAAAAGTCTTGGTCTAGAAATCTGAAGTATGTCAACTATAGTAAGTTCACTTCAAAAAAATAAACATCTTCCTTACTTTGTCATGACCAAAACTTTTTAAAAACCGTTTTTTCGTAATATTATTACACAAGTACGATGAATGGCTAGAAACTTAAAACGAAAAGACCGCTTAGAATTTATGTAAGATGACATACATTGCCAGAATAATCTATGACTACAGTTGGAGCTGACGTTTGTTACTGTCACCTGATGGATTTCGAAAGTTGAAAGCGAATGTTATGGTATGCTATAAAATGTTAGTTAATAAATTCATGTTATCTTTTAAGTGTTGATCGTAGATATATTAATGTTAATAAACGTGTTGATTTTAGGAATCGAGTGAATCTAAGCACAAACTGAAACAAATAATGGACCGAAGAGGAATCAAGGGTATCGAGCTCCCGGAACGAACGATGAGTAGCCACAAATCTCTTTCGATGAAAAGCTGTTGTTATGCTTAATTACTTGCCTCCAACATGTCACACTCTACACTTCTATACGTATCTTAATTCTATTTTATATGCATTTCTGTATTTAGGTGATTCTTGGTACGTGAATAATTCTTAAGATATAATGACTAAAATGTGTAAGCCCAATGTTCTGAAAATTAAAAGGACATTTGAAGACAGAGAGATCATACGGAGCATGTGTTAAGATAACTAAGTACTCATAAATGGTATACGATATATGATATTCGGTGTAAAAAAATTTTGGTAAACGATCTATGTGACTAACCTATAAGAGTAACGAGTACTCGGATAAAAAAGATTACGATTATCACTGAGAATAACTATGGCTATCAATCTTATAAAAGTCCAAAATATGCATCTAATAATGCAATACTCCCTCCGTCCCATTTTTATTGTCCGCGTTTCCTTTTTGGGATGTCCCAATTTAATTGTCCACTACTAAAAATAGATAGGGAAGTTTGATCAAGTTTTCAATATTATCCTTGATTGAAATTATTATTACAAACTTTAAAGAAGACTTAGATTAATTACCTAAGGGTAAAATCGTCTTTCTGTCAAAAAGTAAGAAAGAGAAAGCAGTAATAAATGTACTTTTCTTAAACTGTGTGTTTTTTGTCGGGGGACAATAATTTTGGGACGGAGGGAGTAATTATCTTATTGCCTCAGAATAATTATAGCTATCAATCATATAAAATACCAAATATATGTCTATAGTGAATTTCAATTTGGTTATTAAACTCCTTTGGTAAGATAGGCTTTAATTTTTAGAATTGTTCAGCACACTTTTTCTCTGTCTCCGCACACAACTAATGTATTTTGGTAACTATTAAGTGGTCTCAAAGTTTAAACCTTAATAAAATATGATCAGATATGTCCAGCGGAACTATCATAATGCTTATTCTCGAACTTAACAACAACTTGCATCTAATAATTCAGAATGCAAAGCTTAAGATGTGGCAAGGTTGATACCATCTTTGCATTCTCATTAAATATTCATTGAATATACAAGTCGATGTTATGTAATTTTTTGCTAATATGTCTCAGGGGGTTTTGTGGCTCAAAATGCATACTTCGGAAGTCGATTGATTATAAATATATCTTTCTCGACTTTTCAATTTTTTCTTGCACACATTTTTTGAGTTAGTATTTAATGAATTTTGAGATTCATCACATCCAGACTTATCAAAAGGCCAGTTCAAATGCCACACTTAAATTAAGTTGCCAACCACATGTCATACGGTTACACACTCAAGACCAATTTGTTAACAAGTTAGAATTAAAGTCAGTTGACCAGTTTCAAGATATGTTAAATGTTAAGCTCTTTCATCTGTACCAGGGACGGAACCAGGACACAATTAGACCAGGTGCATTTACGAAAATTTATACGAAATGAGAAAGACAAATTTTTGAGACCGGGTGCACTTAGAAAAAATTTTAAAAAAATTTAACACTACGCCGCAAAATTTTACAATATTTAACACTAAACCGCAAAATTCCATGGGGTCCCGGACCCCCACCGTGAACACCCCTGTTTCCCGTCCCCTGGATCTTTTACCCGAAGGGCCACTTACACTCGCATGATACGAATATCTCAAATAAGACAACAAAGATAATATTGATTGATTGGAATTTGTGCAAGGAACATCTACAAGTGACCCAAATAAGGACAACCCTGTACGATTGATTGCAGAGGGGAGACGCGAAAATCATCGAGAAGAATATCTAGTCAAGTAGGTGCAGCGTGGGTGGCGTTAAAGAGGTGAGATCAAAAACAGACTCGCACGTTAAGGAGGAGTCTATATGATAGGCGTACAAAGAAAGGATCCTTTTGGTTGATACGGATGTCGAAACTTTGAGCCAGTGCGCCCGTAGGGTTGGTAGGACCCAAGTTAGCGCGAGGGAGGGTGTAAGAGGGACAGTGATAACGAATGGGGGGATATTAGGACCAGTATGTTCTGCCGATTTTGAAATAAAACGCAGTTGTGGAAATGGAGTGTCTGTTGTGGAGGAAGTGCAGAGAAGTTGATACGTCAGTTAGGTGTCTCTAGTGGCAGCGTGCCATTTGACATGGGTATAAAAGTGCGTCTAGTAGGTGTCTAGCATTGTACATTTTTGTTGCTGTATTTAACTCGCTATGATCGCGGGTGGTTTTGTGATATTGATTTTGATATGAACTTCTAAATCGATTACTATCAGATAGTCGTATGTGGTGTGTGATGAGTGCCGGATTTAAAACAGATGACGGGAAGGAATGTGGTGTTCGCATGTTATTGCATCAAAAGTATGCGGTCATGTGGGTAACAATGTTACTATAATTTATGGGACAGGTGTAAAAAATAGGTTAAAAGCCAACTTAAAGGAAGAAGAGGCAAAAGGCATCGAGTAAGTTGGTGGTTGTGCGAAGTGAGAAGACGAGAAATGTTTTGTTGGTGTGGAATGAACGAGACATGAGATTGCAAAACGGGCCTGCGTGGTCTAAGAGGGTAACGAGGTTTTAGCCCGGACCTAACCGCGAATGTCTCAAGTGTCGAGTTGGATTTGTGACCCTTCCAGGTGCTGGGGCCATGTAGCCACAATTGCCGTTAAAAAAAAATGATGAAAACACTACAACCACCACCCTCGCCACCTCCAAGTTAGTTGGTTTGGCCAAGAAACTACCTGCCACTCAATATAATATTTCGTTAACATTATCACTTCAAGAAATGATGTTTCGACTGAGGGGTGGTTATTTTGCAAGAGAGAATAAAATTGGTAAATCTCCTGAAGAGGTTGCTGCAAGAGAGAAGTAAAATCATTAATTTTGTAATACTCATGGTAATGGATTGTATATTCACAACACTATTTTAAGTTGGTTGTAATTAATCTTAAGAGTTTGTAAAGAATATATACTTTTATTGAAACATTTTGGAGACATGAAAAAGCTGAACATGTCCTTTGTTTACAAGTCTTTGGTTGTCCAATGCAAGGTTTTTATGGCGATGAATTAACTGTAACATGGGACAAACATTAGACAAGCAACAATTTTAATGCCACCGTTGTGCATCGCACGAATCTGAATGATTCATTATTTAATTAAAATTCACTTTCTAGCGACCTCTTAACGGTACACGGTATTTGAGCTAAATGGGATAGTGGAGGGACCAAAAGACAAAAGTTAGCAAGTGGTGGAGAGAGTGAATAGAATCCATGCCAGCCGAAAATTTACGGGCAGTAACCATTTGGGAAAAGTAATCTAGGGAATGCCCGTTGACAATTTTATTTTTAAAATTATGAAGCCTTTTATATCGTGTGCCTTGCAGCCGGCGATTCACTTTTGCCCATGGTCGAGTATAACGGCAAGAGTTTAGTGTGTGAGCAAGAGCAGACATGTAGATCGTGCGGGGAGCCCCCGCCCCCGCGCCCGCGCCCCGCCAAGGCGGATATATCTTTGAGGTCAAGAAGGATGGATATTTTAAAGTGATGCCGCGCGGCCCCCCCCCCTAGCATGTATGACATAACTATGATTTTTTTATTTTGCCGGCGAAGGTCTGGGATGAGGATAGGCGGGAAAGTAGTATGGGGGTGATGACGGTGGTTAACCATTTTAGGGATAGATTATTATTATGAAATTCGTACAATCGGAGCGGGACAATTTAAGATGTGCGGAGAAGAGCGAAGTTACGTAGATGGAAGATGGAGGCGTCAAATGTTTATTATTAACGGCGGGTTTAGTGTGGATTTGTGGCGTAGGGTTATATCTGTAGAGGAGTGTGGCGATGAGGAGTGAGCTCGTAGCTTATAGGGGTAAAGGGCGGTACGCCCACAAATAAAGGAGATACTACGAGCATGAGGCGGTTTAGTTAAATATACTGCGCGTAGCGGAGGCGTCTCGTGGCTAGGTGCAAGTGTGTCATGATAAGGAGCCTGTAGTGGATGTTGGATAACGCGATGGTGAGAGAAAAAGTTGAGAAACCTGATGAGGTGGCGTTGGATAGTTGTGTGTCTGGGGCTAGTATTATACAAAAGTGGAGGGTGATACTATATAGGAAGAGGTGATCTTCTAAATTTGGGTGTGACGGGGCGCGGGATAGGATTGATATCCGTCAAGGCAACAGAAAACGGCAAGACAGTCGTCTAGCGAGATTGGAGTGGGAGAGAGTGAGTGATATGGTGATAGTAAGTGAGGCGTGACAGGTAAGCGAGGTGACCGATGTGAACGAATTACAATTTTTTTTGTCTTTTATTTGTAGATCGCGTGCCTCTAATGGCGATTTTTTTTGTCTTTTAGGTCTTGTAGATGAATAGAGCTGAATAGTAATGAATAGAGCTGAATAGTAACACACAGTATCAATGAAATGATCTATCACTGCCATAGTTTGTCACTTACGAATTTGAATATCGATATAAAGTGATAGTATGTGTGTTAATTTACTTCAAACTAAACAGAAGCTGAAGTTGGTGTTGGTGATTTCATTGAATTGAAGGTCACGGATTGTGTTCAAACGAAAAAGAAGCTGAAATTGTGTATTTTCAATAAGCATTCTTTGAAGGTTTCCATAGGGTAGATGAAGGGTTTGATCATTGTGATGCAAACCCTTTGACGGTAGATCAGTGGATGTAGTGTGGTGAGGATATTTGATGACTAGGAGGTATATTGGGGAGGGAATTTGTTATTATAAGAATGGATTTGAGGTGACGCGATGTGGACGGAGGTGTATAAAATAGGGGAGTGGTTTATTGAAGAAACGATTTGAACTACAATTTGATAATTTGCATTGATGAGAGCGTAAATGAGTTGCGCACAGGAGCACATATGAAGTGTGGAGTAATTAAAAATGAGTTTATTAAAGGTGCGCGCCGGGTGGGGCCGCGTGGTATATAGCTGAGGGAGTACGCAATGTAGTAGCGGAATTGTAGCATGGTTTCGAGATAAGAAGCATTATCGCGCGGCAAGTAATTAGGGGATGGGAACTGTGGAAGCTGTGAAGCACTGGGTTTAACAATCCAGTGGAGTTTGTGTTAGGTGGTTGTGAGTATAGTCACAAGGCTGATTGAAGGTAGAGAATATGAGAGAGATATAGGGAAGACGTCTATAGATGGGGGGCAGCGCGGGTGTATAGAGTGTGTAGAGAGGGGGGGCGGCGACGAGTGAAGATGATGAAAGGCATGGCTGGAGGTTGGCGAAAGAGGATGCCAGAGAGTGATTACTTCATGAGTTGAGATAGGAGGAAGGGAGTTTTATGAGATGCGGCCAGGGTGATGGGGGTTTGTGCAGCAGAGAGAGTTAGCTACCGAAGTAACTGGGATAAGGATATATGGGTCGGCTCTGCAGATGAGGTGGTGCTCTAGTGGTGATGGAGCACCAATACTCGGAGACGCGATCTTTAGACGTGTAGTGATGGGGAGCGCGTGTCGGTGAAGTTTGAGTAGAGGTCAACCTATGTATAACAACCGCGCATATATGTATGCATAGAGAAGAGTAGAATGAGTCCGGAGTCGAGTCGCACAGTTAAGAGAAGCTGGAGTATGGGTCAGAGGCTGAGTGCGCAGGTTATGAGAATATTACGCCTGCGACCTTTGGGTATTCTCTATTACAGAAAAGTATTCGGCTTATTACGCTAGAAGTTCTTCTGTAGAGCGCTTTCCTCGCTATGTCGTTATCGGAGCTTATAGGCTGATAAGCTGAGCGCGAGCGGTCTTGAATGTGGCATAGCAGGTCTGATAGACGGGACTATATGATATTTCACATCGTGATATGTGTCATCTCCTATAGGTGCGTGAATCGATGGATTTCTACTGTCGATGGGCGCGAACGCATCCGACTGCGCGGCGTCCTGATCAGCGTGATTGCAGGGATTTCTAGTCACATTAGAGCGAGAGCAGAGTTAGAGGCACGCAGAGTGTGCGCTCTCACTTGAGCTACGAATAAAGCATGGGACTGAGGATTCTGATTATTATATCAGTAGGCCGACATTTCGTGTATCTAACACTTATCTCGTTAGTGAAGAGTTTAGATACTCTTACACTGACACAGTAACCATTACTCGAGTATGTCCCTATATTCCCGCACTTCTCTAAGGTTATGTAGCGTAGAGTACATAGTCATGCCACGATGCACAGATACAGTTGGTCTTGCGTATGCTGATCTGCGGTACCTGTGTTCAAAGATTTCATGTGTGGACTACAAGAGTGATAGCAGAGTTACTCTCAGTCATTTGAGAAACTATACATGCATCTGTAGATTACTATGCAAGGATGTTCTAAACTTAGTGAACGTCGACACACGCTCAAACATTTACAACAGCATAGACATGAACACTCGAGCAGATATATTTAAAACGTCGTTTTCAAGGGGATACACATATCAGTAACTGTTATTTCATTCCGTTGATCTTACTTGCTCTATATATGACGCCAGCTATACTCACTTAGCACTGTGGTTTAGCACTCACACTGCCTCTCACTTCTGCTCATTTAAGCTACGAGTCTATACACACAGCATTGCAAGTTCAGTGGACCTGCTACTTCATCATGTATCGATAGACAGTCTTCTACACTGGCATTAACATTTATACACTTACAGGATGGCATGGACACGCACTCTTGCGACTGCGAGTCAAATACAAATAGTCGCGCCCTTAATGGTCAGTCTCTACTACATTGAAAGTAACCTTAGGTCGTGATTTTGCGACACGTCGATGTAGGTAGTATACAAGATTACCTAGGATCCTATCTGGATATTCGGGGTATGCGTCATAGCACTTCTTTAAATCTAAGTAGCATATAGCCTATTTAAACAAGTTTCTAATTTCATGTAACGAGTTAGTGAAGTCTTAGCGATGCTTACACCGTTATAAGGAGCGCGTTCAGGGGTTATGGGCGATCATTAACGAAGGTATAACGCAATTTAGAAGATATTTTTAAATCTTACTTATTCAGACACACGAGAGAGTTGGGGTTGTGTATTTGGTGTGACGATTAGAGATGTGCAGGTGGGTTTGGGGTGTCCGAATTGCCACAGTGTACACTTGAGTCATGCAGCGACAGATATCTGCATCTAATCGCGTAGTCTATGGTATAGTGTACTTGTGTTGTTGTGGAAGTGTATTTGTGATGAGGTGGGTGTTATATAGATTGTGCGGTGGTGCTGTGTGAGATTGGGGCCTTTACTCTGCACTTGTCGCATTAGCGAGTCTCAAGGAGGTTGTAGATATGGGATACGCAGGGGGATGTCTATGTGGGTATCGGTGATGGAGGGTCATACGAGTGAACGTGTTGAGTAGATTGCAGTGGGAAGTTTTGGGGGACGATTTTTACGTCTGTTAAGACTACGGTAGGTTATGATAGTATTGGATTGGGAGGATGTGGAATTCTTTATTGATGAGCGTGATGGTATGGGTTAGTTGCTGTGGACATGGTATATGGTAGGTAGTAGTTTCTAGGGTGGTTTGGTAGGATGAAAGAGGATGATATTATGTAGGTATGTGGCGAGTGAGTTGTTCATCGTGGGGTAGGTTCTGGTGTACGAGGGGTTCATTCTAGCTTGCGGGTGATCAGTGGGAGCGTCTATTATGGAGTTGTCATGTGCTAACTTGCTTGTGTGTCAGATGGTTCTTGGCTGACGGGGGAGCGGTGGAGTGGGGGGGGGGGGTAAGATTATTACTTGGGGAGAGTGTGAGGGGGTGGGTATATGAGTGTGGGGGAGGGGGTGTTAAGAGTGGGGAGGTATGTGGAATGAGTGGAGTGCTATCTATGCGTGTATGTGGTTGGGTGTGGTATGTTTATTTGATTGTGTTGCTTGGGATGTCTAGGGTGGGTTGAACCATTCATTGAGATTAGGGGTGAAGGGCATCCGATAATGTGGTTTTTAAAGCAGGGATATGGTGTTGTTTATATTTTTTTTTTTTTTTTTTGGGTGGGGGTGGTGGAGGGGTAAAGGGGGTGTATTGGGGATTTGGGGTAAGGGTGGTTTTTTGGGTAAGGGGTTGTTAGTTTGTGGGTGTGGGTTAGGTGTGGGGTGGGTGGGGATGGTGAGAGTATTGTGAGTGGAGGGTGTGGAGGGAGGTTAGTTGGGGGTAGGTGGAAGGGTTAGGGAGGTTTTTATGGGGGTGTGGGCAGTGAGGGGTGTGTGGATTTGTTGGGTTGGATGTTTGATTTTTTTGAACCAAAAAGGTGAGTTCATATATAACTGATAGATTGTACATCATCTATCTTAATAGATGGATATTTACATTTATGAAAATTGCGGGTTGTTATAAATAGGTTGCCCATCTAAATATGACGGAAACACCCATCGTCTAAAAGGAATACGCTGTTTGGTGTCATACTCAGCCCAATTCTGGACCCCAAACCTTAACCCAGTTACTAGGCAGAATTCTTCTCTCCCAAATGGTATACTAAAATCTTTATTTTATATGTAATACAAAGGAACATTTTCATCATCATCATTTTCATCATAAATTTGCCGCCCTAACATAAAATGTATTAATATAAAATCTCATAAAAATCATTTGCGCTTTTTAACACCCAAATCCCAAACAGATTGTCTAAACAGTGCTTCCCGATCAGTCCCACTAATTATTGTTTTAACTGTTTTAAGAAACTTTAACTTACTTCTACATGTAACAAGAACACGGGGTACCTAAATAAACAAATAAATAAATAACCATATATTACTACACATATATACATCAGATAATAAAATAGTAAAATGATACAAAATAAAAATATTATACCTCGTAATCGCTCAAATCCATCTTATAATAAACAAATAACCCACAAAATCACCAATAACACCAACTCTGATCTACCGACAAATGGTAGCAATCAACAATGAAAAACCCTAAACAATGAAACCTTCAAAGAAAGCTTCAATGAAATCACCAATTTCAGCTTCTTTTTCGTTTGAACTCAATCCGTGACCTTCAATTCAATGAAATCACCAACACCAACTTCAGCTTCTGTTTAGTATGAAGTAAATTAACACACATACTATCACTTTATATCGATATTCAAATTCGTAAGTGACAAACTATGGCAGTGATAGATCATTTCATTGATACTGTGTGTTACTATTCAGCTCTATTCATTACTATTCAGCTCTATTCATCTACAGGACCTAAAAGACAAAAAAAATCGCCATTAGAGGCACGCGATCTACAAATAAAAGACAAAAAAAATTGTAATTCGCTTCACAGGGCACGCGATCTACAAAAAAAAAAAAATTGGGTTTGTTTTTTTTTTGGGAAATTGACGGGGGTGAGTGTGTTGGGACCCGAAAAGGTTTGCATATACCATACACAACTTTAATAATTGGCAAAAAAGTAGTAGGTGTTGTAAATTTATTTCATATTTTTAAAAAAAAATGACTAACTAACACACGTTGCACCATCGTATCTTATCGATATAGAAAACTAATTAGTAGTAAACTTGTTGGTATTATGTAAGTAGAGCTCCATCATAGACTACAACAAATAACCAAAACTTAACACATATTTTAAATAAGGGAGAGGCGGAGTAGGTGATTTGACTGTGGCGGGCGAGAGAGGTAGAGGTAGGGATTTAAATGTCCGAGGAGTGACTGGAATGATTAAAAAGAAATCGTGGGTAAGAGCGATTTTAAATTTTGGTTGTAAGATAAGGAGATTGAAAAAAAAAAGAAATATAGTGATAGAGATAGTGCTTAGTGGAGGGGGGGGGGGGGTGGGGGTGATTAAGTGGTTTTTTTTTTTGTTTTGTATTGTTTGATGGGGGGGGGGGGGGGATAAATGATTAGGGGTTTAAGATATTTGTGGTTTTATAGTATAGTGGGGTTTGTTGAAAAGATAGGAGAGAGGTTTTTTTTAGTTTGGGTTTTTTTTAGGGATGTGATGAAGTTGGTATAGGGGATTTTGGTAGATTTTGTGAAAGTGTGAGATAATAAGAGAATAATAGAGTTAGGGAGGGAAAGAATAGTGAAATTGGTAGATTTTAAGGTAAGTTTGATTTTTTTGTTTGTTTGTAGTATAAGTGAATTTAAGAGGATAATCTAATTATATTGTGATAATATTTTTTGAACATAGTTAATTAATTCAGCCGCCATATAAAACTTGCAGTACAAACAAAACTTTATACAAAACTGTTCTCTGGTTCATGTCTCCAAAATGTTTCAATAAAAGTATATATTCTTTACAAACTCTTAAGATTAATTACAACCACTTAAATTAGTGTTTGTAACATATACAATCCATACAATGAGTTATACAAAATTAATGATTTTACTTCACTTTGAGCAACCCTCTTCAGGAGATTACATTTTATTTATTGCAAAATAAACAGTCGAAACATCATTTCTTGAAGTGATAATGTTAACGAAATATTATATTGAGTGGCAGGTAGTTTCTTGGCCAAACCAACTAACTTGGAGGTGGCGAGGGTGGTGGTTGTAGTGTTTTCATCATTTTTTTTAACGGCAATTGTGGCTACATGGCCCCAGCCCAGAAGGGTAAAACCTCGAACTTGAGACATTGCGTAGGAGGGTAAAACCTCCGTACCATTAGACCAAAGGCCCGTTTTCATCTCATTCAGTTATTCCACCAACAACATTTTGTTTCTCCTTCGCAACCCACTCCTAAGATGCTTTTGCTTATTCTTTAAGTTGGCTTTTAAAATTTTTAACCTGTAAATATAGTAACATTGAAAATGAGGATACTTTGGATGCAATAACATGGCAACTAATTCCTTGTCATATTTTAAAAGCAACAATGAATGGGTTGATTTGAATTCTCAAACAGTTCAAACAACAGAGATTAGTTAAAAACGAAATAGGGCAAATAAGTCTTTACATGTCAAATAGGCGAACAATCACCAAAATCTATTTCTGATACACAACAGCACAATTCTCACATGGTTTTATTTAAAGGCAGAAAATAATGGTAAATATATTGTATTTGTATATTAACATGAACATGGGTGTACCCAACCTAGCAGGCTGGCTCATTTCGACCCGTAACCAAAGGACCCATCTTTAATCCATATAAAGTGAGTTGTTTTTATTCATTACGCATCCTTGCATACCTTGACATCTTATTCATATTGTTCCATGCATATTAAGGGTTGTCTTTTTTGGGTCTTTAGAGTTCTTGGCACAAATATAAACCGATTATCTTTGTTGTCTTATTTGAGATATTCTATCATGCGAGTGTAAGTGGATGGGTACAGATCAGGGACGGAACCAGGGGGTGTCCCGGGGGGTCCCGGGACCCCCATGGAATTTTGCGGCGTAGTGTTAAATATTGTAAAATTTTGCGGCGTAGTGTTAAATTTTGTTAAATTTTTCCTAAGTGCACCTGGTCCCAAAAATTTGTCTTTCTCATTTCGTATAAATTTTCGTAAATGCACCTGGTCCAATTGTCTCCTGGTTCCGTCCCTGGTACAGATGAAAGAGCTTAACATTTAACATATCTTGAAACTGGTCAACTGACTTTAATTCTAACTTGTTAACAAATTGGTCTTGAGTCGAGTAGACCGAATGACATGTGTTGGCAAATTAATTTAAGTGGCATTTGAACTGGTCCTTTTGATAAGTCTGGACTGTGAATCACAAAATTCATTAATACTAACTCAAAATGTGTGCAAGAAAAAATTGAAAAGTCGAGAAAGATATATTTATAATCAATCGACTTCCGAAGTATGCATTTTGAGCCACAAAACCCCCTGAGACATATTAGCAAAAAATTACATAACATCGACTTGTATATTCAATGAATATTTAATGAGAATGCAAAGATGGTATCAACCTTGCCACATCTTAAGCTTTGCATTCTGAATTATTATGATGCAAGTTGTTGTTAAGTTCGAGAATAAGCATTATGATAGTTCCGCTGGACATATCTGATCATATTTTATTAAGGTTTAAACTTTGAGACCACTTAATAGTTACCAAAATACATTAGTTGTGTGCGGAGACAGTGAACAAAGTGTGCTTAACAATTCTAAAATAAAGCTATCTTACCAAAGGAGTTTAATAACCAAATTGAAATTCACTATAGACATATATTTGGTATTTTATATGATTGATAGCTATAATTATTCTGAGGCAATAAGATATATACTCCCTCCGTCCCAAAATTATTGTCCCCCGACAAAAAATACACAGTTTAAGAAAAGTGCATTTATTACTGCTTTCTCTTTCTTACTTTTTGACAGAAAGACAATTTTACCCTTAGTTAATTAATTTAAGTCTTCTTTAAAGTTTGTAATAATAATTTCAATCAAGGATAATATATTAAAACATTGATCAAACTTCCCTATCTATTTTTAGTAGTGGACAATTAAATTGGGACCATCCAAAAAAGAAACGCGACAATAAAAATGGGACGGAGGGAGTATTGCATTATTAGATGCATATTTTGGACTTTTATAAGATTGATAGCCATATTTTTATTCTCGTGATAATCGATAATCTTTTTTTATCCGAGTACTCGTTACTCTTATAGGTTAGTCACATAGATCGTTTACCAAAATTTTTTTACACCGAATATCATATATCGTATACCATTTATGAGTACTTAGTTATCTTAACACATATGCTCCGTATGATCTCTCTGTCTTCAAATGTCCTTTTAATTTTCAAAACATTGGGCTTACACATTTTAGTCATTATATCTTAAGAGTTATTCACGTACCAAGAATCACCTAAATACAGAATGCATTATAAAAATAGAATAAATACGTATAGAAGTGTAGAGTGTGACATGTTGGAGGTAAGGAATTAAGCATAACAACAACCTTTTCATCGAAAGAGATTTGTGGCTACTCATCGTTCGTTCCGGGAGCTCGATACCCTTGATTCCTCTTCAGTCCATTATTTGTTCATTGTGCTAGATACACTCGATTCCTTAAATCACCACGTACATTAAATTAATATATCTACAATAACACTAAAAAGATAACATGAATTTATCAACTAACATTTTATAACATACCATAACATTCGTTCAACTTCTCGACATCCATCAGGTGACAGTAACAATACGTCAGCTCCAACTGTTGTCATAAGATTATTTCTTGCAATTAGTATGACATCATACCATAAATTTAAGCGTCTTTTCGTTAAAGTTTCTAGCCATTCATCGTACATTGTAATAATATTACGAAAACGGTAAAAGATTTGGTCACTGTGACAAAGTAAGGAAGATGCTTTATTTTTTAGAAGTGAACTTACTATAGTTGCATACTTCATATTTCTAGAACCAAGACATTTTTGTGATCACTTAGTTTATGGCGAATATAAATAAAGACATCTTTATAAATGCCGACACATTTAGTTGTACACCAAAAATGGCTCTTTTACCTTTATCCAAATAAAACTATTGACATCTTAAAAATGGGCTCTTTTATCTTATAAATGCTGATAACAAACAATACCTTATTTTCCCACAACTTCCTTATCGAAAGTAAATCCCTCACTCACTCATTTTCGTACACGGGCCAACAAAGGCGCAACCGTACCTCCTGTGTCCGGTTTCCCATGAACAATATGAGCTAGTCCTTTTCCATTAGCCAGACTGGATGCAGAATATACGCCCTACATTCAAAATTATTTTGAAAAGAAAACATACAGTTTATCAGAAGAAACTCCAAAGTCCGACGTTTTAAAGTAAATATAGGTTTTCAACATCAAGCTCTAATGCTCTGTGCTCCAACATATTGAAATATGTTGATCCCACTTCAATGGAATTTTGAATTCCTTAGCTTGTGTAAGGTTTAGTTATGCAAAATAAATCCTACACAACTATAGTAGAAACTTTGTTTGATAATACTAAAGATTATGCGGAATCTAATCTTTAATATTAGAAGAATTCTTCAATGAAACAATAATTCTAATGAACACACAGATTAACAAACAAAAGCTTAAATATATTAATACGAATACTCTAACTAGTATTAGGGTTACAAAACCTTGAAGCTATAACAACTCTATGAATGACTCGTTTTTTATACATATAACTCTATACCCTAGGACCTCCTATTATACACCAAGGAGTCTCAATGGGATTACAATATTTTCCTAAGTTATCATGATCTTCTAAACAAATAACTTATACGTATCTTTTACAAAAATATCTCATACATATCACATAAGCAATCTTTATCTTTTCTCTGAGCAGTCTTTATCCTTTCAGCAGTTGTAACTTTTATACCAGCAGCATTAACTTTCAACATCAACAGTAGTAACTTTTGTACCAGCAGCACTAACTGTGTACAAGCATCATTAACTACTTAGAAAGTTTTCTTCAATCTTCACCAGCAGTACTAAGTTACACTAGCAGTACTAACTTTACTCTAGCAGTACTAATATTACTAGCAGTAGTAATATACACTAGCAGTAGTAACTTACACTAGCAGTACTAACTACTTAGCATATTTTTTATTAAGATTACTAACAGTACTAATTTATGCTTAGCAGTAGTAATACAAACCTCAGCAGTAGTAACTTCAAGAAGGCTTTTAATCCTAATAATCTTCCCCTAAACTTGATATTTATCTTCAAAATCATCAAGTTTCTTCATTAAAAGCTTCATAATCACCAGGAGGATGCTTTCAAACACTTCATTAAAGTACATAGCCTTCCTTAAGCTGTTTCTTGACCAATCTAAAAAGCTCAAATGCCATTTTACACTCATAATCAACTTGGAGCTTCACATCATTGAACATTTGATGTAGTTTGTGCTTTGTAAGTGGATACATCTTCTCAACTAACAGATAATAAAGTATGTTCTGCATTGTCACACAATGAACTCCACAAGAATCATAAAGCTTCCATTTCAACACTTTAACTAATCCTTGTTGATATTTTCATACATTATCTTTAATATGATGTTCAAAACATGGTCTTCAAATTAAGATGTAAGAAAGTATCCATGTAATTCACTGGCTCTGTCTTTTTAAATTTTGCTTTGACTATACTCCAAAGAACTTCCAAATCTTCTCTGTTAAAGTTTTTAAGCATTTTTCCGAAGTTAAATACATCATGAGAATACCATCTGCTCTGATACCATTGTTGGATCCCACTTCAAGGGATCTAAATTCTATTACCTTGTGTAAGGTTTAGTTATGCAAGATAAATCCTACACAACTTATGATAGAAACTTTGTTTGGTAATACTAAAGATTATGCGGAATCTAATCTTTAATATAAGAAGAATTCTTCAATGAAACAATAATTCTAATGAACACAAAGATTAACAAACAAAAGCTTTAATATATTAATACGAATACTCAAACTAGTATTAGGGTTACAAAACCTTGAAGCTATGAACAACTCTATGGCTCGTTAATGGTACATAGAACTCTATACCCTAGGACCTCCTTTTATACACCAAGGAGTCCTAATTGGATTACAATATTTTCCTAAGTTATCATGATCTTCTAAACAAATAAATTATACGCATCTTTTACAAAAATATCTCATACATATAAAATAAGCAATCTTTTCTCTGAGCAATCTTTATCCTTTCAGCAGTTGTAACTTTTATACCAGCAGCATTAACTTTCAACATCAACAGTAGTAACTTTTGTACCAGCAGCACTAACTGTGTACAAGCAGCATTAACTACTTAGAAAGTTTTCTTCAATCTTCACCAGCAGTACTAAGTTACACTAGCAGTACTAACTTTACTCTAGCAGTACTAATATTAATTACTAACAGTAGTAACTAGCAGTAGTAATATACACTAGCAGTAGTAACTTACACTAGCAGTAGTAACTAGCAGTACTAACTAATAACTCTAGCAAATTTTTCATAAGAATAACGAACAGCAGTAATTTATGCTTAGCAGCAGTAACACAAACCTTAGCAGTAGTAACTTCAAAAAGGCTTTTAATCCCAACAGAATATCCGTTCCATTAGACACCACACGATATGCAAAAGTCAGTTTGGCATTCTAACAAGCAGGTTGAGGGCATATCACTAATAATCTTTACAATAAAACTATGAATATAAAGTAAGATTAGAGTTAGTAAACTTACTTGAAGATCTTTCTCTTTTTCTTCCCATCTCAAAATCCTAACCCATATGCTTTCCTAAAGAAAAAACAATCACCAAAATCACCAAAAAAATTTAACATAAATTAAAATTTAATTATATCCCCAAACACAACCTACAATTTGAAGCAAGAAAAGGAAACTTTTTTTATGTAGATGAAAAGAGAGGTTGTCATGAAGCATGTGGAATGTGTGGGAAACTAATTAAAAAAAGTAAGAGAAAATGATAATGGATGAACTGTAAATGCCCAAGACTATTTGTATTATGTAACTCCCTAAGGTTATTGCTCAATGAATGCTCTGTCACTCCATAATCCATTGATATGCAACCTGGGTCCTTTTTTTAGTTTTTATATTCGTTCAGTCTCATCATTAAGATTGCCCATTAAATGATGGGGCCGAATCTTATAGTATTTTTTTGAACAACGGATTTATTAGAAACTAGCAAGACGCTAGAAAGAAATTACAAGCAAAGGGTACAAGGATTTTTATTCAAGTAACCCAATTTAGTTTAGAATTACAACGATTAGAACACCAATTAAAAAAATATGAACCATCCATACGCGGATTCGTAGCACCAAAAAGCAACTGATTCCTAAAGCGTCAAATTAACCACCACTTCGCATAACAAACACCTTCTAAGATCTTTATCAGTCACTTAGAAAGCCGAGAGGAATTAAGCCATAGAATCCAATCATCATAAGAGGCTATATCAATGTCCTCGAGCTCCCACCAACACATATAATGTTGTTTGTTTTTTATAATTGTCTGAATAATTTTAATTGTCTGCTTTTTAAGTAGGAGAATTTATATCTATATCCTTAGAAAGCTTATAAATTACATCAATATCTTTTCAAATTTGATAATTACTTCAATATCTTTCCAATAATATAAAATACACTTGTATGTCCAAAACACATTTTTAGCATATTTATGTAGATTTAAAATTAAAAAGTCTAACAGAAAATATTATCTAACTTTGTAACATATACTTTTTACTCGTCTCTTTTAATTAAACCAATACTGTTTTTAAATAGGTTTTAGTTGCAAACATGAGATTGCAATTGAAATCAATCATTCTTCAAAATTGATAATTATATATCAATCTTCCTATCACTTTGAGGATGATAAGTTGTTGACATAAACAACTGAATCTGAAGTACTTTGAACAATGACTGCCTAAACAAGCTTACAAAGACCTTAACCCTATCACTGACAATAGTAAAAGCGGGCCATGGTAACTTGTAATATTGTCAAGGAATGCTTGGGCTATTGTGCATTGTACAAGGTGACTAAGAGGAATGGAATGTGCATGTTTTACTTTGCCTATCCACCACCACCATAATCATTGTCCTCCCTTGAGATACTGGCAAAGCCTTAATGAAGTCCATAGAAACATCTTTCCACACTTTCTTTAGTATAGGCAATGGTTGTAACAATTCTGGATAAGCAGCTTAAAATAACGTTTTCCTTTGGCACAACTCACATAAGGTAATTTGATTTACACCATCTTCCCGAGACCCTTCCAATAAAAGAAAACATAAATCCTTTTTAAAGTTTCTTGTACCCCTGAATGCACACCCACTACAGAGCTGTGAAAATAGGTAATAAGCTTTAGTCTAACAGCTTCGTCATTGCCCACTACCAGTTTACCCTTTCCCCTTAACTCATTTTTAGACCAAGTGCACTTAGAATCATGAGAGGACCCTTATTGCAGACCCTCAATAACAACTTTTAGCTTAGAGTCAGTGGACCAAGTAGTTTTCACAACCTCAATCAACTTATTGGTATTAGTGGAAATCAACATTTAACATAATTGACCTTGTTGTTGCATCCTAGATAAAGCATCATCTACTATATTTTCTTTGCTCCTTTTGTATTCAATATCATAATCAAATCATAGCAACTTAGGCAACCACTTGGACTAAAAGGGTGTTGTGATCCTTTGGTCCAACACTTATTTAAGACTAAAGTGGCCGGTCTTTTTCTTAAAACGTATGTCCAAAAGGTATCTTCTCCACTTTTGTAATGCTAAAACTACTGTTAAAAATTCTTTTTCATAAGCAGACAATGTTTGATGTTTAGTGGCTAGTACTCAAATAAGCAATTGGATGGCCCCTTTGTTGCGGAATTGCTCCAACCTCATAACCTGAAGCATTTGTCTTAATTATGAATTCTTCCTCAAAATTTGGCAAGGCTAAGACTGGAGACTGCACCATGGCTTGTTCCAACTCCTTGAAGGTTAATGTAGCTTGTTCAAGCCACTGAAATGCACTTTTCTTTAACAAACTAGTCAAGGGTTAAGCAATGACATCATATCCCTTCATGAACTTACTGTAATATCTAGTGAGTCCCAAGAATCCTATTAGTTTCTTCACACTGGTTGGAATTGGCCAAACTAAACTAGAAATTCAAGAACAATAATAGATTCTCAAGTGGTAGTTATATTAGTCAGACGATTGAACAATCAAGAGAATTACAGAAAGAAGGTAAAGAGTTTACAAATCATGAATGAGAAATGAGAACGACTAATATAGTATTTAAACTACCACTTTTGGGCACCAAAGTTAGTTAGGGATTTGGGTAGAGTGTGTCATGTGCACCTCACGTGTCTAGCTTACAAGCTATGCACGTGCCCCTCACGTGCCAAACCTTCCTGCCCATAACATAATGACTAGGATATGAGCCTGCATTAGTGTTTGATTTATGTACATGTATGCACTGCCTGTTTGTTTCATCCATGGTTTGCACTTTTCATTCATGTTATTTCGTTTTAAGGGTTTTCTAGCTTGAGATTATGGTATTATTTGAATACGTATGGTTGGTATGTGGTTTATGTACTTTTGTATTTTTTTTTTAAGTTTTGTAATTTTTTTAGTGTTTTAATGGGTTCACTTCTTTTAATCATCTTGTTGATAAAATGGATATCATTTGTTTGTTATTTAGTTGCGGTGCTTAGTTATATATTGCCTATAGAAATATATGCGTGTGTGCAGAGCCGTCTCGTGGTTTTCGGTGGCCCTAGGTGATTTATTTGCCGTTAAAAAAAAACAACAAGAGCCCCATAACACAAAGAAGGTTGCATAAAAACTTCATATATCACTGAAATATTTTTTAAGATTTATACTATTATATTAAACTAATAAAATGTGGCCCTTTTTAAGTGGAGGCCCTGTGCGACTGCACCTCTTGCACACCCCTCCGAGACCCCTCTGCGTGTGTGTATAATCTACATATCTGAAACAAAGTAAAAAAAAAGTCACGTCTTTCTAGCTACAATATTCTTTTTAATACACTCCGTTTTATCAAAAGCTGAACCAAATAACAAGGTTCAATGATTTTACCAAACTTTGCAGCTAATATAGAAAAACAAAAGTCACGTGCACGCTTAACATTCATATTGAAGTTGTGTTAAATATTGAGTTTGAGGGTACCCATGGCTGCAACTTGTGGGGGCCACCTCTATCCCTAGAAAAGCAATTATGGTTTAATGCTAAATTTGAAAATGAACTTGTTAGTTTAAAATTAGTAAATCTGTTTTGCATCTGATTGCCAATTAATGAACATGCGTGCAAACACGTTCATTCTAAACAAAGAAAAAGACGTTGTGTTCAAGTACTAATGAGAAGTGGTCTAATCAATAACAACCAAGGTAAGTTAAAAAAAACAATAACAACCAAGGTTATAAATAGCGTGAGACGTGGCGTGACAACATGGTCAAGCCTCACACCTTAAGAGTCATGGCGAGTCATGACGTTTTTTAAGACGTGACTTAAAGCGGCACAAAATATAAAATAGGGTAAATTACACCGTTCGTCCCTATGGTTAGGCCCGATTGCGGATTCAGTCCCCAGATAGGGGGTCGATGTCGTTAGTCCTTTTTTGTCACTGTTGTTACCCGTTTGGTCCCTCGAGCCCCGTTAAACGTAACGGGTGTTAGTTTGACTTTTCAACGATGGGCAGTTTAGTAAATTTAAAATTTTGTCATTATTTCATGGTTGGTCCCTTTATAATTTTTTTTCTTCGTTTTTTTGTTTTTTCCAACGGGTGTTTTACTGTTTCTATTTTTTGTTCTTTAGCGCTTGCACGATTGGTCCCTGACTCGTTTATGTGTATTATAAATAATGCTTTGTAAAGTATAAGACACACAATTATAAAACGGCTCGTTGTGCGTGTGGTTTGGAAGCTGTGATTATGACATCATGGACTAATCAGAATCCATGTCGTCGTTTCTATGGTTAGACTACACTTGTAAGTATGATCCGATCGAAAAATATTAACAAATCATTTTGTTTGTTTATTTTACACATCCTTTTCGACTCTTTTCTAGAGTCTAACCTGTGTAACCCTCAGGTGGTAAAATCACCAATGTGTCTAAAGGTCTGTTCAAATTATCCTAGGTTGTTTGAGTCACGTAATGAGCTTTAAAGAAATCATTGCCCAAGTTAAGAAAAGCGATGTACGTTTGCTGAAATTTCTCATCACCAGCTGTGGTTTTGGGTTTTATGTTTACTGTACAATGTGAATGTTTAGGGCAGTTGCTTTTTTGCTAGATGTTCTTAGTAGGTAATCGGTTATGTGGTTAAATGTGGTTTTGTGTTGGTTGATGAAATGAATATATTCGGTTGTTAGTCATATTATTGTGAAGAATGCTTAATTGTTTGATTTATAAAGTCTACATGTATGATTTAATGAAAGTCAATTGGGTCACAAGTATGATTTAGCAAAAGTCAAATAATCTGTATAATCATTTGGCATTAAGAACAACAACTGATCATGGATAATTCATACAATTGATTAGACTAGATAAACCCCAACTAAAGTAATTCATAACAAACATAAACGAAGCCACTACCCCAAACTCTATGGCAGTTAACTTTTAAAAGAAATCATTATTTTGACTTTTCTTCGATCTCATTTAAGAAGATTAGATATTCCTGAATATGCTTTCTAATTTTGAGTTTGTTTATGTTTTTTAAAGAAAAAAAAGAATTCCAGACTTTATGACCGTTGCCCGTTGATAATAGTTTGAAGTGATTTTGTTAGTGTTTTTATACTCACACCGTTGGTCCCTCAATGCGTTCTATTGGCTTTCCATTTCCCACCAAATACAGAATAATTACTTGCACGCTTGGTCCTTGTAATAAGTGCATGATGTGATGTCACAGTTTAGCCGCATTTAACATTTACCATTCCAATAAAGTAATTGCGCCGTGTAATCAATTAATCTCCATATATTCACTTATATATAAATCCAGTTCGCATATCTCCCTTCAAATCCAAAACACACACATACATACCTTAACTTGCTAAACCCTTTCACTTTCCTAACCCCCCCTCCTCCTCTCTTCCCCTCTTTTTTTATTGATGTTGCTCGTGGATTTGTTCATATGGAGGAACTCATGCAAATGCAAAGGAAAACTCAGCAAGCAAATGAACTTTCCAATTTAACGAGGCAGAGGCAGTTGCTTGCAAGTGTAAATTATATGTGTGCAATAATATAAGAGCTTGAATGTTTGTTAGTAAATTTGGTGGCCTATAAGATGAGGGAGCACCTCAAGCGTATTCAAAAGGCTGTTTTTGTTGAGGTGATTGAGCTTAAGAAGGAATTGCGCCTTCAGGTCCCTCCATAAGGAGGTTGATTTTTGTAGAACTCTATAAATGGGAGATGGTCGGCTTGTGGGGTTGTTCTTTTTGGCTTTTGGTTTATATATCGTTAAATGTTTGTTTCTTTAAGTTTTTTCATGAACGTATTATTGCAACTTTTGTTTGTTAATCATTGAATCATTTCACTATAATGTCTTGTTGGTATTGTAGTTGTTTTGTAGATACGTTATAATGTTCATCCCAAAAATGACACACATTCACCCGTTTTGTCTAAATCAAAAACACTATAATTATTCAATACAATGTTTCACCACTAATCTCTTTGACCAATACGGTGTTTGACCACTACTCTGTTTGACCAACGTTGTTACCGTTTGACACCAAGAAAAACAACTGATCATGGATAATTCATACAATTGATTAGACAAAATAAATCCAAACTAATTAATTCATAACAAACATAAACGAAGCCACAACCCCAAACACTATCGCAGTTGACTTCCAAAAGAAAGCATTTTTTTGACTTTTCTTCAATTCTTCCATGAGTTGCTGCATTTGACCTTCCATATCAGCAAACTCAACTTGAAGGACTGCAAGTTCTTCTCGGCTTGTTAATTCATTTTCTAGTTTTTCTCTTTGCAAGGGATTAAGAAGCAGATGCATCTCATATAATTGAGTTCTGTACCATTTATTCTCTAACTCCGGATCATTCCAATACCATCTTTTACAGTGCTTGATTCCTTTTTTCTAAAAATAAGAGAATTTATGATTAGCTAATAAAATAAGATCTAGAAAATGCAATGGCTTACATATTTGTTAGGGCAAACACCAAATCGTCTAGCAGGGTTGTCACGTGTCCAAGAGGTGAGTGTCATCAACGGAAGCTCACATTTTCTTGCCTTTGTTTGTGTTTTTGTCTAGTAAAAATGTGGAGACTTTATACCTT
This sequence comes from Tanacetum coccineum, assembly GCA_026074375.1. Lineage (NCBI taxonomy): Eukaryota > Viridiplantae > Streptophyta > Magnoliopsida > Asterales > Asteraceae > Tanacetum > Tanacetum coccineum. The sequence continues at coordinate 499 of BQNB010023311.1, read as the reverse complement.
TTGTGTTACCCATTCGTTTCTATTTATTGTAACTTGCACCGTTTGTCTCTCAATGCTCTATTGGTCTTCAATTTCCCTCCAAAATACACAATAAATGTTCCACACGTTTCTTGCATGCTTGGTCCTTGAAAAACATTTTAGCCGCCTTTTACATATACCTTCCCAGTGTAATAATTGCGTTCTCGACTCTTCGTTTTTGTAGTCTATTAATTACCATGTACCTTCACTTGTTTTTAAATACACATCGTCCTTCATATCCAAAAAACACACATACATTCCTTAACTTACTAAACATCTTTCACTACTAAAACTAAACTTTTTCAATGGCTGCTAACAATGGGTTGACCCATTATTTGCATTGACGTTTGTCTTCGGTAAATGCATCACCCATCTACTCAGCATACACCATTTTCCTCTTTAGTGGTCTACCTTTGTCCACTAGTTCATTAACACCAGGGTTTGCAATCTCTTTACAAACCATAAATTCAAGGTTACCTTT
>BQNB010023310.1:4012-61950 GCA_026074375.1 Tanacetum coccineum | reverse complement strand
GATAATAATAGTAATAAGAAAACCTTAATGCACAACCTATGTTTGATATTGCTCTAAATGAATGGAACGAAAAATACTTATGAATTAAGCACCTCGTATATACATTCATGAGACCTAATGAAAAAAATAAAATAAAAATGTTTTTGTGTTGTATTAACAATGTAGTTAAACAACCCTGGTTTTGAAAAGTTCCTAAAAGTGAGGTTTTATTCAAAAATCATAACTTGGGGTTTTTGGCGAAAATTGATTTTGGCGAATCACTTCAATTATGCATTCCAAGTATCATAATAGTTATACATTGTTATATCTTAGTCCTAATTGTGCGAAAATCGTATGAAAAGTTAAAATCCCTAAATTATTTGATTTGTGTAAAATCAAAACCCTAGACACAAAATTAAAAAGAAAATAAGATGAAATCACTTACAATAGTAGTTTTAGATTGATGATTTGTTGATGATCTTTGTGATTAATTGCTTCAATTGCCTCTAATTGTGATTTAGTATGGAGGGTTTTAGTGTTTTGGTTCGTGGGTGTGTTTGGATAATAGTGTTTGTGGTCCTAATTTGTTCAAAAACTGGTATTTACCCGCGTTCTGAGACTCACGGATCTACCTAAACTGGGACGAATCTCCCTAATGGTGGATCCGTGATCCGTAGGTGTCTACAAATATGGACAAAGTTAGTTTTTGTAGTATACATGATATCATAACACAAGCATGGATGATTGGGTTGGCAAATTATCTAGAGAGAGAAAGTGAAGTATTTCTAGTGAGAGAAAATGCAAATCGTGCAACTTGTCATGAATTTCCCGATGGAATTTCAATGTAGTCGATCCTACTAGGAGTGTGTTAACATTTAGCATAAGTTTGACCATTACTAATAACACAATTATTTATGAACATTTAGACTCAACAAAACATCATCAACACAAGTGTGAGTTGCAATTCGATGATTGTTCTTTTTGTCCTTTTCAATCGATTTTGTAATTTCATGTATTGACCATACATGTAGATTTTGAAAATATCTATGGTCATTTTATTGATATTTTCTTTATCTAGTAAAATTCTAATCTCGATTATGTTCATGATCGAAAGTTTTGTAATTGGAACTTGTAATGAGAATTAACATCTTTTGAATAATGATTAATTACTTCATTAAATTTCCTTTTATGATTATTTTTGAGATGGTGGAGAATCACTATCCATGATAAGTTCCATCATTCTTAATCCTAATCTTAAATAATTGAATACTTCACGTTTTAAAGGTTTAGTAAATATATCGGCTATAATATCCTTGGATGCAACTTTCTCGATAGAAATGTTGCCCTGTTAGACGTATTCGCGTAGAAAGTGGTGACGGATTTCTATATGTTTAGTTCTAGAGTGGTGTACGGGGTTTTTACTTAAGTCCATGGCGCCTTTATTATCGCACATAATCGAAACGTCGTCGAGGCGTATGTCGTAGTCGATGAGAGCTTGTTTCATCCATAGTGCTTGTTGACATGCCTTCCCGGCGGAGACGTATTCGGCTTCGGTTGTGGGAGATAGCAAGGGCCGTTTGTTTCTTAGCGAACCAAGATGTCAAACAACATCCCATGAACGTACAAACGCCACTAGTGCTTTTACGATCAACGTAATCGCCCGCGTGGTCGGAGTCGGCATAAACTATAGTTTCTATTCCGGTTCCTTTCGGATACCATAATCCTAAATGTGTAGTTCCTATAATATACCTAAATATACGCTTAACGGCTTCTAAATGGGTAGTCTTAGGATTTTCTTAGAAACGAGCACATAAGCAAACACTAAACATAATATCGGGCCTACTTGCGGTTAAATAAAGTAAACTACCAATCATACCTCGATATTTAGAGCTATCCACGGAGTCGGCTTCATCATCCTTAGTGAGCTTGATCTCCGTTGACATCGGCGTCTTGGTTGGTTTGGAATCTTCCAACCCGAACTTCTTTAACATCTCCTTGATGTACTTGGATTGATTGAAGAATATTCCGTCTTCCATTTGTTTTATTTGAAGACCCAAGAAGAAGTTCAACTCCCCCATCATACTCATCTCAAACTCGTCGTGCATGATTTTTGCAAAATCATCACACAAGTTTTGACTCGTAGAACCAAATATAATGTCATCGACATATATTTGAACAATGATAAGATGTGATTTTGATTTCTTAGTAAAAAGTGTATTATCGACAATTCCTATTGAATACTCGTGTTTTATCAAAAATGCTTTTAGTCTATCATACCAAGCCTTAGGAGCTTTCTTAAGACCGTACAAAGCCTTTTTAAGTTTATAAACATACTTTGGTTTTTGAAAATCAATGAACCCTGAAGGTTGAGCAACGTAAACCTCTTCGTTTATAAAACCGTTTAGAAAAGCACTTTTTACATCCATTTGGTCTAGTTTAAAATAGTTTGCACAAGCAATAGCAAGAAGTATTTATAATTGTTTCTAACCTAGCTACCAGCGTATGTCTCATCATAATCTATACCTTCTTGTTGATTATATCCTTATGCCACTACTCTAGCCTTATTTCTAGACACTGTACCATTTTTGTCTAATTTATTTTTAAAGACCAATTTTGTTCCTATGAAAGATTGACTCATGGGTAAATGGACTAAATCCCAAACATCATTAGCTACAAATTGATTTAGTTCTTCTTGCATGGCTATGACCCAACTTTTATCTTTTAATGCCTCATTGACATTTTTGGCTTCGATGGTAGATATAAAACAAAAGAAATTGTTATGATTTTGGGCTTAAGATCTTAAGGTTCTTTGATTAAGATTTCCTATGACTTGATCTAATGGATGATACTTGGAGTCCTTAATGTTAACGGCTTCGTCAACTTCTATCGACTCATCTTCTTCATTATTATTAATTACTGTGGAAATCGTAGAATACCAATTGTGGAAATCGTAGAAGGGTGAATACGTTTCCATTTAAAAACTTAAAAGATTTCATATCAAATTATCCATTAAGTTAGATGCAATATGATAAGTTCGGATAATACATCTATATCCACTAGAACATGTCATAGCAATATAATCACAATCACAATGTTAACTTCTATCTATAACACAATCATCATCCAAACAATATAAGCAACAACCAACACACATATAGATCTAATGCAAATATAAATATAAGGCGATAAGGTAAATAAAGATGTAAAGCAAAAAGTAAAAGAAAGTGCAAACCGGACGCGATGATTTATAGTGGTTCAGTCATGAAGCACCTCTTCGCCTATCCACTCCCGAGTACCCAACTCGAGAGTTACTTTACTAGTCAACAAGCTCCCTTTAGGCGGAGAAAACCAAACACAACTAGCTTACACCGATTTTTGACACTAAGCCAATTCGTCGAGTTCTAATCCTAGCTAGAACCAATCTATCACAACTAACCAATGATACTTCACTACACAATTCAAAAACTTCTCTTCACCACACAACTTCACTTCACTTCACGACTTCACTTCACTTCACTTCACTTCACAGCTTCACTTAGACACTACTACGATCACACCAATCTAACACTACTTACTAAGATCACCCCGATCTAGCTATACTTCCTATGATCACCCACGATCTAAACAACTATACACAGTCTTGATCTTAACTTTTATACAAGTTTGGTAAATACATGGACTCGATCTATACATGGTGAATGTAGACATGTCCACGTATGCACTAACTAACTAATAACTTCGTTTCTTGATGTGATAACGAGAGTTCTTCTCTTGTACTTGGAGGAATAAGCTTGAATCACTTGGAAACAAATGCTTATGATTACATGATCAAAGGTTTTTAGAATATGTGTGAGATGTATAAACTGATTTAGGACAGAAAGAAAAGGTGCAAAAGGTTAGAGTAATCTGTGGTGATTTCTCCAGTATTTTTAGGCAAGCTGTGTTTTACATTTTGTCCGGGGCGGTCCCCTTATTTAGGGTGACCAACCCAGAGCTCCCTTTTTGTCTTTTCTGGGGGAGGGGTGTTTTAACATTTCTAGCTGTTTTAGGTAGAAATTTTGTAATTCAAATTATTTATGTTTGAATAAAACATTTCTTTTCAAATCTAAAATTATTTTTGTAAAGTTATAAAAATGTTTGTGACTTTTTTATAAAAAATGTGAGGTTAAATAAAAAATTCTTTGATCACAAAATAAATTAAGCATTTATTTATTCATATCTTAAGTGATTTACGTCAGGTGCAAACTTCGTTGAAGCAGATTTGAGCCGTCGAGAGATGTTGTCGTATGAATGCATTGATGATTTGTGATCACGAGTGACTTAAGCACTTTAAGTTATGTGTTATAAGTTACATGTTTGTCATCATCAAAACATGAAGAGAATGTATAGATTAAATATCGTAATATTTCTACCAACAATCTCCCTCTTTTTAATGATGACAAAATATGGAAACTATAACTCATAGTAAAATGTAAAAGTTACTTGTTTACAATTCTTCTCCCCCTTTTGTCGAAGCAAAAAGGTGGACTCTTATTCGAGACTTATACTAAAGAGGCGAGCTTGCATCATGCCAAGTGAAGCCTTGCTACCCTTAAGCTCATTTCACTCCTATGACACTTGTATTCCATTGTATATTGATTCCAGCGGATCCATGGATCAATTTTGTTGCAAATTCTTAACCTGCATCAAGGGGTTAGATTCGTGCAACTATATTTATATATAGCGAAGCTATTAAAGGGTTGGAATACACATATCAAGAAATGTATAGATATCATAACGGTTGCAACTCCTCCTCAGTGTATGCTCCCCCTTATTTGGGGCACCAAGGAATCAATCTACAGAAGTGTGCTAAACAAAAAAATTAGTAGAAAAGTGCACATATAATACTACCAACAATATATGCCTAAATATATATTTAGCATTACACTTAACAGGGTAACAAGACATGTATGTCTTAGTATGTGCACTTTAAACTATGTATTTTAAAAGAAAATTTTAATCCTAGACCAAATGCAACTCGTTGTTTTAATAACAACAACCTAAATCCATGATAAAAGTAATCATGACGTATACTTAAGACACGAGAATGTTTAGGAACCGATGATAAAGTTCGACCGGCACATGCTTAAGGACTAAGACTTGACCAACACCCTTCGGTATAATACCGACTTTAATAAATGAGAACAAAATTCGTTTATTGATTGACACACTATTATTATGAGAATGATATCTTCCAAGATGTCATTTGGATTGTATGAAAGATTTTATTGACATGTTCTTATGGTCTCGACATTATACCAAGATCGGATGATATGGATTTGAATAGACTAAGGGTTGTATTGAGAGATTCCTAAATCCTCAAGGTTTCTTTGTTAAGCATTATGTATGCTTTTCATGTTTGGAGTGTTTAAGGATAAACATTATCGTAAGACTTTAGATCAAACTAAATGTTGATGATAAGGATGATTTGAGGAGGGAACATAAACGAAGAAGGATGAGCGTGAATGGAAAGGGAAGGTATTGACAATAGGTTTGTTGGGTGTTTTGTTGGTTGTTAATGTTGACGGGACAAAGGTGAAAATATGAAAATGGTGTAAGAGAAGTGAAAGACTTGACATTGTGATGACTTAACAACACTTGAAGATTGAATGTCTTCTTTGTGTTCTTCACTTTGCTAAAAAGTGGAAATGATTGGATGAAAAATGAAAGACACGACATTGTGATGACTCAACAACACTTGAAGATTGAATATCTTCTTTGTGTTCTTCACTTGCTAAAAAGTGACATATTGATTGGTTGAGCCCGCACTTTCATTACGAAATTCTCTTGATTTTTCACATAAATAGGCCACAGGTTTGAGTGTCGGGATATGAGGATGAGACGCATTTCATTATGAAATTCACTTGCTTTTGACAACATAGGCACCTTGTTTATAAGTTGTCAGGATTTGAGGGTGAACGCGTTTCATTATGAAAAAATTTCACTTTATTGGGAAATGGTTACATGGTGAATCTTCTTTGTAAGGATGACTAGGTGGATGACTCGAGATTGGTAGTGGTAAGGATGACTCGGTTTTACATTGTTGGTTTCTAGTGAATAAGAATCACATATGTGAGTTCTTGAGAGTATTTGGTTAAAGGATATATGTGAACAGGTGTGTTTTCCCTTCCCTTTTAATTCGTGCTCATCCGGACATAAATTATAAAAAGAATAAATGAAGAGAAATAACGACGGAAGTGATGAGCATGACAATGTCATGACGGATGACGGTTAGCATACAATGAACTTCATCCGCGAAGTTATGTAGCTCTTCTCGAGTGTTGCGAATGTTCACAAAACAATCACACGACGAGGTACGAGGTTGTCTTAAAGGTGGTAGCGGAAATGTGGACTGAAGATGGGTAACCATCTATATAATAATATTAGGACGTGATTAAGGTTTTTGTGAAACGACTTAGACATGAACAATGAGTGACATTTTAATTTGCATTTCGCGAATTAAAAATGCTTAAACATTTAGGATGAAATGATTAAGTTGTCGAGATTTATCGAAATGTATTTAATAGTAACAAGACTATTAAAATAAGAAAGAAAGTTTATTGTGATTTGTTTCATATTCCTAGACCTAGACTTAAAAAGGTTCACGTTTGAGTGGTTTGGTGAGGATGTCGGCGATGTTGTCTTCCAACGAAACTTTGTCGATGAAGATATTTCCTTTTAGACATTGTCGCGAAGGAGATGACGACGAATTTTGATGATTTTTCTATCCTAAGATCGATGGATGATGTTAGATCCTCATTGTGTATGACGATAAACCATCATGAAATTCCTAAGGGGAGAAAAGGACTAACGGAAGTGAAAGTACTTAGTCTTAAGGTGTGTATATTAAAGAGGTTACGAAGGTTGGTGTAAGCTTTTAGCTTTAGGAAGAGCATTTTAACATATATTGTTAAAAGGCTTGAATATGAATTTTTGGATATGACCTTTAACGTTTGCGAGCGCAAGTTAATGATACTTGAATATTTCAGATAAAATATTTAGTTATCTTAACCTACTTGGAAGGTGGTTAGATATGTATTAACTTGCTTGACGAATGAGTGTTTTATTGAAAGAAGGAGAGATGTGATTAAGGGAATGTATGGTGGAAGAATATAGGAGTTATAGGACATTTTACGACTCTTTTGACTTATTAGAGTTGTGACACGGATGCGAAGAAAAATATTTTAGTGTGAAAAAATATATACCTAGATGCATAAGACATATATATAGGCATTTAAGTTTATCTAAGCATGCATCGACATAGTAATCAACGAGATTAATGTGTAAGACTCTATGGCATTTAAATGTTAATTGTCATATATTAAGTTAATATAGTGTAGGTGTACAATTAACACGTAAGTCATGTAAAATGACGCATACAAAACATTATATTTTAAATGTAATGTATGTAAAACTTGTTAGCATTTAGCATTTGGAGAATGTGTCATTTAGTTAAGCTAAGAAAAAAATATTTTATCTAAAGTTGCTAGAAGAAGACAAATGTCTCTTTATAGTGACATGCATTTATATCTAAGCAATTAAATTGTTGAGCATCAAAGATTATGAGGACATATAATTGCATACATGTGATACAAGTAATATCTTGAATATTTTAAGGCACTTTTGTGAGGTCGCATTGTTGTCTAGATTGACTAAGAGAAGCCTAATTTCTACTGCTTAGTGTGTACTCCTAATTGAGATTACAAAGTCTATCAATGTAGATATCTTAGACATATTTAGGAAGATCCATTTAATTCAAATTAGAGGAATGAATTTGAGGACTATCACTAGTGTGTCAAATTCAGGCTAAACATGACTATTTTTACGGGTTATACACCGAACCCAACTTCACTCTTGGAAGCAATTCCACCGTTAGGTCAAATTGAATTTCTAGTGCAATAGATTCTCCAATAGTCATTCTCATGTTAGACAAAATAGAATTCTTATATTTTCCTAATGAAGTGTAGCAAAGATAAAATTTGTATTATCTTTTCATAGAGGGCCTAACATGACTCAACTAACATAGTTTAATTCCGGTTCACACAATCCTAATCAAGATGAGTGGAAATCTTAGAAAAGCGTTAGCAAGATATTTTAATCTTTTGTTCAAGATCTATAGGTTGTTTGGTTTCGATTACATACCGCTTGATTTAATGGATGTGTCATATTTAGTCATTTGTAAATTGATTTTTTTAACATGTTTGGTTTTTCAAAAGCCAAGAGATGTGCTTATTTGTGATAATGAAAAATATGTAGTGTATTTTCTTGTAACACAACCATTTATGCTACGAAGAAAATAAAGTGCATAGGATATATATTATCCTTTATTAATCATTTAATACGATAAGTCCATAAATTCTAAACATAACGTTTCCCAAACATCATGTTATCCTAGGTGCATAAACAATAATATTATTCTTATTTGAGAATTTAGTTAAAAGTGAATTTTAGCTTTGAGTTGTGCTTTTATATTGTTATGAGAAAGTTTTCATATATTGTTAGTTTGCTTGTGTTTTGTTTTTCAGATTTGACACATTTACCATTGCATTCAATGTAAATTGATTAAATATTTTCGGTGAACACATCCAAGTCGTTCAATCAATATTTCATTGTGTATTTTATGCATGTATTAAACCATATAGTATAATATTTGGAACAAAGCATAGGACAGTATACTCAATATGGCATCATCAACACAAGTGTGAGTTATGATCTGGTCTGGTCTTTATCTTGGGAAGATGTGCCGTATCGGTGTCCTTTGAATATGAGATATTCACATCATCTGGTATAGGCACATCTTTAACTGGTTGTTCAGAGTGAAGAGCGGACTTCTTCTTAGAGGAGCTGGAAGGAGATTCTCTAGTGTCAGAAGTTTTCCAAGCTGAGGACTGAGGAGCTGGAGGCTGTTTTTTCACCTAAAAACACCTAAAAATCACCCTTTTAAACGTTTTTGTTTGATTTCTTTTGCACAACTGAGTACTAGAAGACTATAACTACTAGAAAAACACCTAAACTTTAACACAATAAAGATTAAAATATAGGAAAAATGAAGAACAAGCCAAAGAGCCAAAAAGTACACTTTTGATCTAAATCAAGCCATAAAACGCACACACAAACGATCTAATCATCCCATGAGCTCTGAAACCAATTGTAGGATATTGGAAATCATAACACAATGGAAGATTGATGGGTTAGCCAAATCTAGATAGAGAAAGTGGGAGAGAAAACTTTCTAGTAAGAGAAAATGTAACTTGTATAATGAAATGACTAACCACTTCTTCCGTAAGATGGAAGAGGCTTATATAGGTGTGTACAAAATCAGCCCTTAGGCTATGGTATGGGCTTACACGTTAGGCTTTATAACTCGGCCAATTTACCGAACATTATACATTAAACGTTAAACTACGAGCTATAATAAATGGTAAAATACACAGGGTGACCGAGTCTTTTTTCTAATATCTAACACATTGTTATATCTTAGTTCTAATTGTGTGAAAATTGTATGAAAAATTAAAATCCCTAATTTATTTAATTTAAGCAAAATCAAAACCCTAGACACAAAATTAAGAAGAAAATAAGATGAAATCACTTACAATAGTAGTCTTAGATTGATGATTTGTTGATGATCTTTGTGATTAATTGCTCTAGTTGCCTTTTATTATGATTTAGTTTGGAGGGTTTTTGTGTTTTGGTTTGTGGGTGTGTTTGGATAATAATTAGTGTCGCAATTTGTTCAAAATTATTATTTACCCGCGGAGTTCTAAAGACTCACGGATCCACTCTAAACAACTAACGGATCTCCCATATGGTGGAATCCGTGATCCGCAGTGGCCATAAATATGAACAAAGTAATTTTAGAAATTAAGATAAGGTATTGTGTTTTTGGCAATTGGAGTGTGTTATGTTTACCATAAGGAGTATGTGATATAATTTTCGGAGTCGACGTCCAAGTTTTGAGTGAACCGTGCAACTTGTCGTGAATTTCCTAATGGAATTTCAACGTAGTCGATCCTACTAGGAGTGTGTTATCCTTTTGATAAGTTTGACCATTACTAATAAACAATTATTTATGGACATGTAGGACTTAAAAAAACATCAGTCAACACAAGTGTGAGTTGCAATTCGATGATTGTTCTTTTCGTCCTTTTCAATCGATTTCGTAATTTTCATGTATATGACCATACATGTAGTTTTTTGAAAATATCTATGGTCATTTTTATTGATATTTATCTTTATCTAGTAAAATTTAATCTCGATTATGTTACGATCGAAAGTTTTGTTATTGGCAACTTGTAATGAGAAATAAAACTTTAGTAAATGTTTCATTACTTCATTAAATTTCCGCTTACGATTATTTTTTAAATGATGGAGAATCACTATCCATGATGAGTTCCGTCATTCCTAATCCTAATATTAAAATAATTAAATACTTCACGTTTATAAGGGCTTAGAACTCGGTATTTATCCCCGGATGCAACTTTCTTGATAGAAAATGTTCCCTTTTGGACGTTATCGCGTAGAAAGTGGTGACGGATTTCTAAATGTTTATTTCTAGAGTGTTGTATGGGGTTTTTACTTAAGTCGATAGTGCCTTTATTGTCGCACATAATCGGAATGTCATCGCGGCGTATGTCGTAGTTGATGAGAGCTTGTTTCATCCATAGTGCTTGTTGACATGCTTTCCCGGCGGAGACATATTCGGCTTCGGTCGTGGAGATAGCAAGGGCCGTTTGTTTCTTAGCGAACCAAGATGTCAAACAACATCCCATAAACGTACTAACGCCACTAGTGCTTTTACGATCAACGTAATCGCCCGCGTGGTCGGAGTCAGCATAAACTATAGTTTCTATTCTGGTTCCTTTTAGATACCATAATCCTAAGTGTGTAGTTCCTCTAATATACCTAAATATACGCTTAACGACTTCTAAATGGGTAGTCTTAGGATTTTCTTGGAAACGAGCACATAAGCAAACACTAAACATAATATCGGGCCCACTTGCGGTTAAGTAAAGTAAACTACCAATCATACCTCGATATTTAGAGCTATCCACAGAGTCGGCTTCATCGTCCTTAGTGAGCTTGATCTCCGTTGACATCGGCGTCTTGGTTGGTTTGGAATCTTCCAATCCGAACTTCTTTAACATCTCCTTGATGTACTTGGATTGATTGAAAAATATTCCGTCTTCCATTTGTTTAATTTGAAGACCCAAGAAGAAGTTCAACTCCCCCATCATACTCATCTCAAACTCATCGTGTATGATTTTTGCAAAATCATCACACAAGCTTTGACTCGTGGAACCAAATATAATGTCATCGACATCTATTTGAACAATGATAAGATGTGACTTTGATTTCTTAGTAAAAAGTATATTATCGACCATTTCTATTGAATACTCGTATTTGTATCAAAAATGCTTTTATTCTATCATACCAAGCTTTAGGAGCTTGCTTAAGACCATACAAAGCATTTTTAAGTTTATAAACATAATTTGGTTTTTATAAATCAATGAACCCCGGAGGTTGAGCAACATACACCTCTAAGTTTATAAAACCATTTAGAAAAGCACTTTTTACATCCATTTGATATAATTTAAAATCATTTGCACAAACAATAGCAAAAAGTATTCTAATTGACTCTAACCTAGCTACCAGAGCGTATGTTTCATCATAATCTATACCTTCTTGTTGATTATATCATTGTGCTACTAATCTAGCCTTATTTCTAAATACTATACCATTTTCATCTAATTTATTTCTAAAGACCCATTTTGTTCCTATGACGGATTGATTTATAGGTAAAGGGACTAATTCCCAAACATCATTATCTACAAATTGAGTTAGTTGATCTTGCATGGCTATAACCCAACTTTCATCTTTTAATGCCTCATTGACATTTTTGGGTTCTATTGTAGATATAAAACAAAATAAGTTACTATGATTTTGGGCTTGAGACCTTAAGGTTCTTTGATTAAGATTTCCTATGACTTGATCTAGTGGATGATTCTTGGACTCCTTAATGTTAACTATTTCGTTAACTTCTATCGACTCATCTTCTTCATTATTATTATTTATTACTTTGGTATTCTTTTTAATGGCTTCTTCTTCACCAACATCATCATCAACTAATGATGATAATTTGGTAGGAGGATGACTTTCATCGAATGTCACGTTGAGTGATTCTTCGACTTTCATTGTATGTTTATTTAATACTATATAAGCTTTCTATTTTGAGAATATCCTAGAAAAATACCTTCGTATAACTTTGGGTCAAACTTGGTTACATAGTCTTTATTATTCAAAATGAAGCACTTGCTTCAAAATACTTTAAAATATTCTAAAGAAGGTTTTCTACCTCTAAATATTTCATAAGGGATCTTTCCTAGTATTGGTCAAATTAATATTCTATTTAGTATATAAGTTGACGTATTAATAGCATTACACCAAAACTTTTATGGAATGGATTGTTCATTAAGCATAGTCCTAAACATCTCTTGTAAGGTTCTATTCTTTCTTTCTACTAACCCATTTGATTGTGAAGTACGTGGAGCCGAGAAATTATGAGTAATGCCTTGTGCATCACAATAAGCTCCGAATTGTACTTCATTATCAAATTCCCAACCATGATCCGTTCTAATAGCTATTATAGAATTACCTAGTTGATTTTAAATTTTCCTACTTAATATTTCAAATTTCTTAAATGCTTCATTTTTAGTTTTTAGAAATCTAGTCCATGTATACCTAGAATAATCATCTACTACTATTAAGGTATATAGATTACCTCCATAGCTTTTAATTGTCGACGGTCCAAATAATTCCATATGTAATAATTCTAAACATCTTTTAGTGGAAACCATATTTTTAGCTTTATGACTTACATGAGCTTGCTTTCTAATTTTGCAAGCATCACAAAAATGTTTATCATATTTTAGCTTAGGTAAGTTTCTAACTAATTCTTTAGATGACAAAGATTGAATTAAACACATGTTTGCGTGACCAAGTCTTCTATGCTATAAGGTATAATTATCTACTACCGTGGCGAGACATAATTTGTCTTGAGACTTATTTCCTAATTTCATTACGTATAGACCATTTTTCGTAATTTAGTTTCCTATGATTTTTCCATCCTTAATTATTTCACTACCTTCTTTTATGAATAAGACTTGACACTTATTGTCACAAATTTGACCGACACTAAGTAAATTAAATGCTAAGTTATCTACCTATTCAACGTTAGATATAGTAAGAGAGTCATTTGAGATCATACCTTTGCCTGTGATCTTTCCTTTTAAGTTGCTTCCAAAAACAATGTTACCTCCTTCGTATGCTTTGTAGGTAGAGAATAAACTATTGTTATCGGTCATATGTTTGAAGCAACCACTATCTTTGATCTACTTATCTGGTTCCAAACATGTTCTCAAGCATACATCATTTGATAATTGAGCCATGAGACAAGTTTCACTGTTAGTTTTGTCTTCGACATCATTTTTGCTATCGCTCCAAGAACCTCCAATGAAGGCCTTTTGATCTTTGTTGCAAGACGGTTTTGGACAATCGCCAATGAGATGATTTGGATCACCGCATCTAAAGCATTTTTGGTCACTCTTCCCTTTCCTCTCATCCCTTTGTCGAAATGACTTCTTTTCTTCTCTTGGTTGCCTAACAAATTTACCTTTTCTTCTAAAGAACTTTTTAAAGTTCCTTACGACCATAGCATATTATTCGTCATCACTTCTGGATGTTGAAGTTTCATCATCACTAGACTCTTTCTTAGTTTTCAAGGCAATGGAATTAACCCTTTCCTCTTTGCCTCTAGAGATTTTGGAATCTTTTCCATGACTACTTCATATACTTTTAGATTACCGATAAGCTCGTCAAGAGCTAGCGATGACAAATCTTTCGATTCTTCAATCGCCGTGACCTTTGCTCTTCATTTAGGATGTAGAGCCCTAAGAAACTTCCTAACATAGTTCTTGCTAGAGAAACCTTCATTAAGAGCTTTAAGACTAGTAATAATAGTGTTAAATCTAGCAAAACTGCTATCAATAGATTCTTCTTTAAGGATAGTAAATTGTTCATATTGTTAAACAAAAAGATCAATTTTATTATCCTTTACTTGGCTATTACCTTGATGTGTGATTAACAATGATTCCCAAATATCTTTAGCCGTTTTACACATAAAAATTCTTTCGTATTCCTTTTTAGGTAAAGCATTATAAAGAACCATTTTAGCTTCGTTATTTCTAGCAAGTTTCTTTTTAAGATCGTCAGATTGTTCTTCAAGAGAAACAACTTCTAAAATTTGGGTAACTTCATTTTTGGCAACCGATGGAAAATCACCATTTAAGTAATATGCCAAAGATCTAAATCTTTTGCTTTCACATAAGTTTCAAATCAATTTTTCTAATATATAAAATTATCACTTTCAAAAAGAGGTGGTCTTTGTGTAGATTTCCCTTCTAGATATTTATCCGAACCCATAGATCAATTCAAGCTTTAATGTATAATATACGTTAAAGATCTTCGGTGACCTTGGCTTCTGGTATGTGTTTAATTACACATACCTTTGACCATAAAAAACGAGCTAAAATAACCAAAAACAGAGTTAAAGATCTTAGGTGACCTTGGCTTCTGATACCAATTGTGGAAACTAGAAGGGGGGTTGAATAGTTTTTACCGTTTTAAAATAAAACTTAGATTGTCGACTTATGTGAACTCAAGAGATATACACAAGTATATATGATAGCGATGCAATAAGTAAATAAGTAATCTACGAAGTATGAACAAGTAAAGATAAGAAAGATCAAACCGATGACACAATGATTTATAGTGGTTCGGCTATGAAGCTCCTCTTCGCCCTACTCCACTCCCCAAGTACCCAACTTGAGAGTTATCTTCACTATGTCAACAAGCTCCCTTTAGGCGGAGAAAACCGTACACGTCGCTTACACTTTTTCCGGTACTAAGCTAAATACCGAGTTTTACTTTGAGATAGAACCAATCTAACAAACTATGTATTTTGTGGCCTAAATACTAACCTATCATACACATATGATATACAAAACATACATCACAAGATGTACAAGATGAATGATTATCACAAATGTGATGACATGGCTAACTATTAACACTTGATGCTTGACGTCTTCGTAAGTGTTATTCACTAAAGAGTGGAATGAGTTGGTCACTTGTAATGGATTATGTAACAAGTATAATGATAAAAGAATATAAGAGATAAAAGATTTATGTGAAAAATATTTGTCAAGAGTTGTTTAAAATAAAAGCTTAAGGTTTCTATTTATAGGCAAGCCTTTAAAATTCAAATTTGTCCCTGCCAGCTAGTCCGTGCGACTCACAGATCCACAATAAGCTGGATCCGTCCCTTGTATTAGGTGGATCCGTGGGTGGAGCTGGCCCAGCGTTTGTCATTTTGTGATTAACCCCAAATGTATACAAAATATTGTTTTGTACTTAATAAATGTAGTTTATTAGATTCTTCTAGAACAAAATATTTCCTATCATCAATAAGGAAAGATTTTCTAGATTTGAAAAGATTTGGAAAGATTGTTTCCACTTATGGTTAATCTTATTTTGTCTTACATGATTAATATAACTAGCTTATAATTAATCATGTGTTAACTTAAATTATTTGATTAGAAAAGGTTTATGCAAATGATAATATTTTTTTGATCATTAACTATGTTTAATAATGCCATATTCATACCTTAAGTGATTTGTCGTCGTCAAGTAAACTTTCGACTAAATAACTTGTTTACGTAAACTTTTACGTAGTATGACATTATATTTGTTATTATCAAAACATGAAGATCACTAAATATAAATATCTTTTTGAGCAAATATTTGTATTAACAAACCCTAATGAACATCATGTATCGACCGTTAAAAGGATCTTTCGATATCTCAAAGGGACTATTAATTTAGGCCTTTGGTATCCAAAAGATTTTGGCTTTGATCTTACTGCATATTCAGATGATGACCATGCGGGATGTAACTTAGATCGAAAAAGTACATCTGGAAGTGTTCAATTTTTAGGTGACAAGTTAGTGTATTGGTCGTCAAAGAATCAGACTTGCATATCTATTTCTATGGCAGAAGCTGAATATGTTGTTGTTTCTGGCTGTTATGCTCAAGTGCTTTAGATGCGTACTTAATTGACTGATTACGACTTCTTCTTCGACAAAGTACTAATTTACTGTGATTCAACGAGTGCAATTACAATCTTGTGCAATCCGTTACAACACACTCTCACTAAACACATTGATCTGAGGTATCACTTTATAAAAGATCATTTTGAGAAAGGAACGATATAATTATATTTCGTTGGTACTGAATATCAGCTTGCGGATTTATTCACGTAATCTATGCCTGAAGCTCGATTTAATTTTTTGGTTGAGAAACTGGGTATGATGAATCATGAACTTAGAATCTTTACGACGAAACGTTTTTCTTAAGAAAGTTTAGAAAATATAAAAAGATTTTCTTTTATATAAACTTTTGATTGAAAAGTCAAAAAGATTTTCTTTTATACAAAACCTTATAAAAATACAATCAGATTTTTGGTTTCTATAATGGTTGTTTGCTACTTCAGGTCAAACACCCAAGCTACATTTAATTTATATAATGGAAAATAATAATTTTAGATTGCAACCCGAACTTAACATGATGGCTTATGTACATCTCAATGCACAACCCGTGATTTAAAGAAAAGAAAGTGTACGCTTCAGTCCATTTATCTTTGATAAAAGAAGAGAAGTCTTCTTGGACTTGAGTCATTGATAAATAGTTTTCAAAATATTAAAAAGTTTTTAAAAAATTCAATGATCTCAAGACGATGAGTTACAATCGATTCTGTTAATACAAATAAACCAGTAAAAACATTTATTTTTATCTTACGATCTTCTCGTGTTTTGTCGATAGCAAAACATAAATCGTTACAAGTAATCATTTAAACATGTATAACTTAAACTAACCATTTACACATGTATTTCTTATTTACATCATTGATGACATAATCATCTTACCATATCTTAAGACAATCTACCAAGATTACACATAATCTTTCAAGATTTGGCAATCTAAAATTTGAATTTTGTGTCAGGCTGCCGGTTCCATCACTTAACACTGGCCGGTTCCATCTAGTTAAAGGAACCGGATAGAACCGAGCTACATGGCAGCCGGTTCCATAGGCTTATAATGGCCGATTCTCTTCTGTAGATGGAACCGACGGAACCGTGCTACAATGCAGTTTTAGGCCTATAAATACCAAGCCATTTCTCATGTTTTACTCACTCATGCTTATTCTAATCTCTCTAACAATCTGAACATTCTCTCATGTTTCAGTTCTAGTTAGTTTCATTCATCATTTGTATGCAATTCTCTTTGTAGAAGAATTTGCCAAAAAAGCATACGAGACGATCAAGTTCAAGCAATTTTGTTTCTCATCTCCATCACGTCAAGATTACTTTTCTGTATCTTATACATCATTTAGTAGTTGTAACATCATTCATCATCCTTGTAAAATAAGTGTGATTGCATTGGGTCGATCCTACCTTTGTTAGAATCCGGTATTTAGCTTTGTACCGTTTAAAGGTGTAAGAGACGTTGTGAGGCTTCTTCGCCATTTGAAGGCGATTGGTGACTAGTGTTTATGAACTCTCAAGTAGGTGACTTGAGGAGTGGAGTACAGAAAGGAAGGTGTCCTTGTAGCCGAACCATTATAAACGCTTGTGCCTCAATTTTATTTTTCTAACTCGTTAACTTCATTTTATATTTGCTTAGTACATAAAACAAACAGCAACATCGTTAACTTCACATAAATCCAAATCTAACCTTCGAAAATCAAATTGTTCAAATCTACGTGGACGACATCATCTTCGGATCAACTTGTCAAGACCTTTGCGATGATTTTTCTAAAATCATGCACGACGAGTTTGAAATGAGCAAGATAGGTGAATTAAATTTCTTCCCTGGGTTACAGATTAAACAACTAGAAGATGGAATCTTTTTTAACCAATCAAAATACATTAAGGAAATGCTCAAGAAATTTGGTCTAGAAGATTCGAAACCCATCAAAACTCCTATGTCATTTGAAACCAAACTCACCCGGGACGAAGACGAGGAATCTGTTAACGACACAAAGTATCGTGGAATGATTGGTAGCCTTCTCTACCTAACGGCTAGTCGGCCGGACATCATGTTTAGTGTTTGTCTATGCGCCAGTTTTCAAGAAGATCCCAAAACCTCTCATCTTGAAGCGGTAAAAAGGATTTTTAGATATATTAAGGGAACAACTCATTTAGGACTATGGTATCCCAAAGGAACGGGAGTAGAAACCATAGTTTACGCCGATTCTGATCACGCAGGAGATTATGTCGATCGCAAAAGCACAAGTAGGGTGTGCACATTCATGGGATATTGCCTAACATCATGGTTCTCCAAGAAACAAACTGCCCTAGCCATCTCCACCACCGAAGCCGAGTACGTATCCGCAAGAAAAGCTTGCTAACAAACGTTATGGATGAAAAAGCTTTAGTTGACTATGACATTAAACTAGATGACATACCCGTCCTTTATGACAACAACGGTGCCATCAACCTATGCAAAAATCCCGTTCTCCATTCCTATACCAAACATATAGAAATCCGTCATCACTTCCTTCGTGACGATGTCCAAAAAGGAAACATCTCAATAGAGAAAGTCTCCCCCGAAGACAACATTGTCGATATTTTAACCAAACCACTCAAAAGAGAACCTTTCAACCTTCTTAGACTAGGTCTCGGTCTCATGAACCAAACGCCTAATTAACCACCAAGGTACGTATTTTTTCTCCCTCTTTCTGAGTCTAGGAATCTATTTTTGCACTCAAAAAAAAACTTTCGGGACTTTTCATCATTCTACTATATGTATGCATTCTCATCATAAAAATAGCATTTCGTTACTCAAAACCCGAAAACATGTTTCAAAAACAATTCTCACGACTAGGACACACATGAAATTTTTTATTGCATTGTTTAATAGAAAGTAAAAACGTTTTCATTCATGCATCGTATGTCTCTTGAACGCTTAAGGAAATACATAATCAATATGCTTTTCCGAGTACGTTTAATCGTAGCTACACCAAATCAAGGAGAATTTGGGTATCTATTAATTATATTTTTTCTTTTGAGTTAAGATAACCGCACCTCCACATTGTTTTCATATAGGCACACACTAGAACAAAATGTTTTCTTGACAAGGATCAAAAACACCTTTTCAGGAGGTCTTGGTTGATCAAAATACATAGAATGAAACATTGTTATTTTAGTGAGAGAAAGTAGAGAGAGGGAGAAAAACACAATAAGGAAAGGTTAGATTAGAAGAGAAAAGAGAAAAATACAAGTGAACATCCACCACCCCTCATGGAGAGCCATAAGGGGTATTTATACTAAAAGAAAAAGAAAACTATTCCTAGTTTACATAAATGATCCCTGCGTGACATGCAGTGTCCAAGACTAGTCCAATTCACGTGTAAGATGCCAGCATCACTAAAAAGTGAGGCTAACAATCTCCCTCCAAGATGGCGTCACACGTGAATTGTGTTAATACAAATAATGTCTAAAAACGTTACTTATATTTTTTGACCTCTCAACGTTTTGATAATAACAAAATGTAAAAACATTTACAATAAAAATAAACGTTTACAAATTATCAAATGTAAAATTCCATTTCTAAGATTAGTGATCACTTAAGGTATGAACAAATAAAATAATTAAGCATGATTAGTGATTAAGAAAATATTTTTCTCTTAATCCTCACTTTTAATTCTACAAAAGTATTTTCTCAAAAATACATTTACAAAATATTTTCTAATTAAAAGAAAAGTTTTATTAAAAACTTAAAATTTGAAATTTAAATTTTCCCCCCAAAATGGAAGGTTCCATAACAGATACAACCTTCACCACAAAAAGACAAAAAAGGGAGCGGAGTCTAGTGGCGGCCCCCTTATAGGCCTGGTGGCCCCCTTATATATAAGGGACCGCCGGGACCGCCACCAGATGCCCTTGGGATCCGCTCCTATAAAACCACCATTCCTAGCAGAAAAACATTCCTCTTTGCACGAAATTTTTCAGTCTTTTCTTTCTCTCTCTAAACCTTCTTTCTCTCACTAAAACTCTTGATCACTAACATACTTAGATCTTGTTTCAAGTGATCTAATCTCTTCTTCTCATCTCTTCCCTCTCATTCAAGTGCAAGAGAAGAACACTTGTATTCGTCAAGAAACGAAGTGTTAATTAGTGATCTCTCCTTTTTTCTTCTAAGTACCAAACCTCTATTGTATTTATCTTGTGTATTTGTGTGATTAAGATATTGTGTAGATCTGATAGTGTAGATCTTGTGAGTGTGTATATCTTGTGGAGTGGTAGATTAGTTATAGCTAAGATTAGGACTCGACATTTAGTTTAGTGTCAAAAAATAACGTAAGCGACGTGTAAACGGTTTTCTCCGCCTAAAGGGAGCTTGTTGACATAGTGAAATATCAGTCTGGATACCTCGGAGGTGGAGGTAGGGCGAAGAGGTTGCTTCATAGCCGAACCACTATAAATATCTAGTGTCCCTTTTGGGTTGGGTGTTTCTTCTTATCTCTTTACATTATTATTTGATGTTATTTAGTGTTTCTTTTAGAAAGTTATTGCTTGTTCATATTGTGATATTGAATTGAACATATAACTCGGATCTATACATTTTAGAAAAGTAAACTTTAAACCGAAAAAATAAACGTGAAAACTATTCAACCCCCCCTTCAGTTTCCACAATTGAAATTGGTATCATGAGCAAGGTCACTAAAGATTTTTAAAATATACTGTATTTTAAAGCTTGAATCGATCTATAGATTCTGACAAATATCTAGAAGGGCAATCTATGCAAAGACCACCACTCTTTGAAAACGATAATTTTATTTATTGGAAAAATAGATTTGAGACATATGTTAAATCAAAAGATCTAGATCTTTGGCATGTTATTACCAATGGTGATTTTCAACCTATTGTACAAAATCCGGAAACCAAATTAGATGAGGTTATCCCTTTTGAAAAAAAAACCGATGATCCCAAAAAGAGAATTACGAAAAATAATGAAGCCAAAATGGTTATTTACAATGCTTTGCTAAGAAAAGAATATGAAAGAATTTTCATGTGTAACACGGCAAAAGAAATTTAGAAAACTTTGTTAATCACCCATCAAGGTAATAGCCAAGTCAAAGATAATAAGATCGACCTTTTGGTTTAACAATATGAACAATTCATCATTTTCAAAGACGAATCTATAGATAGTGCTTTTGCTCGATTTAATATTATTATTACTAGTCTTAAAGCTCTTAATGAAGGTTAATCTAGTAAGAACTACATAAGGAAGTTTCTTAGGGCTATACATCCTAAATGGAGAGCAAAGGTAACGGCGATTGAAGAGTCGAAAGTCTTAACGTCACTATCTCTTGATGAACTTATCGGGAACCTCAAAGTTCACGATATGATCATGAAGAAAGATTCAGAAATAGTCAAACCAAAAGTTAAAAGGAAATCTATTACTTTAAAGGCTAAGAAAGAATCTAGTGATGAAGAGTGTTCGACTTCCGGTAGTGAAGACGAAGAGTACGTCATGGCAGTAAGAGACTTCAAGAAGTTCTTTAAAAGAAGAGGTAGATTCGTGAGGCAACCTCGGAACGACAAAAAGACGTTCCAAAAAAGACATGATGACAAGAACGGTAAAAGTAATAGAAAATGCTTTAGATGCGGCGATCTGAATCATCTTATTGGAGAATGTACAAAACCACCAAAAGATAAGAACCAAAGAGCTTTTGTCAGAGGCTCTTGGAGCGATAGCGGTGAAGAAGATGATGAGAAGGTCAAAGATGAAACGTGTCTTGTAGCTCATGCATCAAGTGAGGTATGTTCCGAATCCTCCTACTTTAGTGATGAAAATTCAACAATTGATGATTTAGCTTTAGACAATGAATATGATAAATTATGCAAAATGAGAATCACTAAGAACAAAAGGTTAAAAGCTACTCCCTCCTTCCCAAATTAATAGTCCTTCTTTCCATTTTGGGTTGTCCTAAAATTATTGTCCCTTTCCAAATATAGTTGTGAGTAATGTAGCAAGTTTTCCATATTGCCCCTAATGATACTAGAAATTACAAACTTTATTCAAAGCTTTAATTAATTCCATAAGGGTAAAACTGTTATTCTGCAAAAAAGTAAGAGAGAGAATGCAGTAATGATTATGTTTTCTTAAACTGTGTATTTTTTGTCGGGGGACAATTAATTTGGGACGGAGGGAGTACTAGAAATAGTCTAGAAAATGAGCTTAGAAAATTAAAAGATAAATTTTTCATACTCGAGAAAAACAAGGAAGTTGATCTCGATTGTGCAAAGTGTCATGCACTTAAAATTGAGAATGAAAAGCTCAAAGAAGAATCCACTAGATTAAACAAATTTGAAAAGGGTACACATTGCTTAAATGAAATGTTAAGTAATCAAAAACCCTCTAGTGATAAATTAGGTTTATGGTTTAATTCATTTAAAGCATCATTTAGTGGAACTAAGGAAATAAAAATTATGAAAGCTCAAAAAAAGGCGTATTCTAATGGAGGACCCATAAATATGGGCGGCCTGCTAAATGACCAGGCGACCCCCAAAATAATTATGGGACTGCCACCAACAACGCCTAGATCTGAGAAAATTGTGTCTTTTCAAAAATCCATTTTGGGTCCTAGACCAAAACACATAATTGTAAACAAAGCTAAAGTTCCTGTTACTAGTGACATTGAAGTTAAACAATTCTATAAGCCATTGTCAAAACCCAGAGTTGGATTTTCAAAACCAAACTTTAGGTCAAAAACTCCACCTCCTAGAAAAGTTAATAATAATTATCCTCGTTCTAAAACACTGCAATCAAGAAGACATGTTGGTCGACAAAACCAACCTCATGGCTTTCCCGTAACTTGGAACAACTTTCCACGTCAAAGTTACATGCAATGGGAAATGTGTCTTCCATACTCACATCCCAACCAATTGCATCAAATTTAAGGGATGTTTGGCACTAACAACTTTAGACCCATGAGATATTGGGGACCAAATGTTTGAGTTATTGTCTTATATAAATAGATATGCCTTAGAGTCGACTTGGAGCTCGACGAATGGATCAAGGATAACGGATTCTCTAAACATATGAAAGGAAACCGAAAGCTCTTCTCCACTTACAAGGCATACAATAGAGGTAACGTCATTTTTGGTAGTAATCTTCACGGTAACATCATTGGCAAAGGTACCATTTCTAATGACTCTCTCAAAATAGATAATGTAGAACATGTTGTCAACTTAGGATTTAATTTGCTAAGTATAGGACAAATATGTGACAATAAGTGTAGAGTAACTTTCTCTAAACATGATAGTGAAATCACTAAGGACGGTAAAGTCATAGGTAGAGGTATTAGGAAGAAAGGCTTATATGTGATGAAATTAGGAAATAAGCCAAAGGATCAAATTTGTCTAACAACGATGGATGAAAATCCCACCTTGTGGCATAAGAGATTAGGACACGCAAATATGCGTCTCATTTAATCGTTGGCCTCTAAGGAATTAGTTAGAAACCTACCTAAGCTTAAGTTTGATCAACATTTTTGTGATGCTTGTAAAATGGGAAAACAAGCTCACGCTAGTCACAAAGCTAAGAATGTAGTCTCAACGACTAGATGCTTAGAACTTCTCCATATGGATCTCTTTGGTCCATCTGCTGTACGGAGTTATGGAGGAAACCATTACATCCTAGTCATAGTAGATGACTACTCCAGGTATACTTGGACTAGATTTCTTAAGGATAAAACCAAAGCTTTCGATCAATTCAAAATATTTAGTAGGAAAATCCAAAACTAATTAGGTTGTTCAATAGTGTCAATAAGAACCGACCACGGTAGAGAATTTGATAATGAGGTGCAATTTGGAGAATTTTGTAATGCCAACGGTATTACACATAACTTCTCGGCTCCACACACTCCTCAATCAAATGGCGTGGTCGAAAGGAAAAATAAGACACTTCAAGAAATGAGTAGGACTATGTTGAATGAGCAATCGTTACCACAAAAGTTTTGGTGTAACGCTGTAGATACTTCAACATACATTCTCAACCGAATTCTCATTAGAGCCATTCTAGGAAAAACACCTTATGAACTCTTAAGAGGTAGAAAACCTACGCTAGATTATTTTAGAGTGTTTGGAAGCAAGTGCTTCATTTTGAACACAAAAGACTACCTTACCAAGTTTGACCCAAAGTCATACGAAGGTGTCTTTTTAGGTTATTCTCAAAATAGTAAAGCCTACATCATCCTAAACAAACACACTAGGAAAGTCGAAGAATCACTTAACGTGACATTCGATGAAACTCCTCCACCCTCTAAGACATCACCCTTGGTGGATGATGACTTAGATGAAGAAGAAGCAATTAAGGTCACCGAAAAGAAAAACCTAGAAAATGACATTGTGGATGAAACCTTAAGAGATTAATGAAATAGTCAACATTAAGGAATCTAGGAACCATCCATTAGAAAATGTCATAGGAAACCTTAACCAAAGAACCCTTAGGTCACAAGTCCAAAACCAAAGTAACTTCTTTTGTTTTAAAAAAAAAAAAAAAAAAAAAAAAAAAAAAAAAAAAAAAAAAATATCAACATAGTACTAAGAATTGTGGAGAGAAGCGTGTAGGAAATGAAAGTTGGATAGTCCCATGCAAGAAGACTTAAACTCAATTCGTTCTAATGACTTTGGGCTTAGTCCTCAACCTAGTGAATATGACAATACATAGGAACTAAGTGGGTATTTAGAAATAAGTTAGACTAGAACGGTATTGTTTCTCAAAATAAGGCTAGGTTAGTTGCTCAAGGCTACAACCAACAGAGGCATCGATTATGAATGAAACTATGCCCCGGTGCTAGACCTTGAGTCCATTAGAATATATTAGCTTATGCTTATGTCTTAGATTTTAAACTATTCCAAATGAAGAAAAAGATCATTCCTAGCGGTTTTATCAATGAGGAGGTATACGTGGCACAACCTCCAGGATTCATTGATTTCAAAAAACTAGATCATGTTTATAAATTACAGAAAGCTTTATATGGTCTTAAACAGCAACCCTAAGCTTGTATGATAAAAAAAAAAAACAAAAAGAATAAAAGCTTTCTTTATTAAACATGAAAAAAATATAAAATAGAATGGTCATAACACTCTTTTTACTAGAAGAAAAGTTCAAATCTCATCTTTGTTCAAATATATGTCGATGACATTATATTCGATTCTACTTGTCAATACATGTATATGAATTGCCAAAATCATGCATACGAGTTCGAGATGAGCATGATGGTGAACTTAACTTCATCCTTATTACATAAAACAAATGGAAGATGTACTTCTTTAATCAATCTAAGTATATTTAAAGAAATGCTTAAGAAATTAGTCTAGAGGATTCTAACCAATGAAAACCCCCCATGTCCTCCGATACTAAACTCAAAAAGGAGAAAGAGTGTGCGTACGGTAAATATACCAAGTATCAGGCATATAGGTAGTTTTATTATACCTCAACGCAAGTATGCCCGATATCATGGATGATCTGCTTGTGCTCTCTTCCAAGAGCCCCAAAACCTCTCACCTTGAATGCGGTTAAGCGTACTTCATTCATTAAAGGCGCGACAACCTCAGGATTTATGGATCCTAAGGGGACTCCTGGCATAAAACAGTAGTATATGCCTGACTCAAAGCATTCGGATATGAAGTTGACCGAAAGAGCACTAGCGGTATTTGTACGTTCGTAGGATGTTGTTTGACATCTTGGTTGTCAAGAAAAAACCGCATCTTGCTATATCCACTACCGAAACCGAATACGTAAGCGCCAGAAAGGCATGTCAACAAGCACTATGAATGAAACAAAAAGCCTCAACGACTTACGACTACGACCAGACAACGTCCCATCATGTGCGACAACAAAGGCGCGATTGACCTTAGCAAAAACCCGGTGCAACATTCTCGTACCAAACACATCGAAATAACTTACCAAACACTTATCTTCGTTATAAAATGTCCACGAAAGACATATCTCAATCGAAAAAGTGTCGTCCGCCGACAACTCGCCGATATTCTTACTAAACCCCTTAAACGTGAATCGTTTAACTATCAACGTCTTGGTTTAGGAATGATGGAACACATTCCATAAACCTTATGTGTCCGTTTCTCCTTCTTCTAGTTTTGATTCTAGTCCGTGTTCCATTCCAGTCATACCAACTGAATACTTCATCCGAAGTACTTTAAGCATTTTTAATTCCCGAAATGCAAATTAAAATGTCACTCCTCTTTGTTAAATTTTCGTCAAAAACTCAAGTCCAATACCCTTTACTGAGGGCGGCCCCCCAATATATTTGGGACCGCCATGAGATATGGGACCAGCCATCAAGCAACCATAAATATGGAATCACTTAAACAAAAATTTTCAAAACATAAAAATAAACACTCCTTTATCTGCTACCATTAACGAACACGACCCAAAACCCACCAAACTCAAATTCAACCATTAAAACATCAATTGAAGATCAAATCAACACTAAATTCTATCCAAATAATCATAAAGATCATCCAATTGTAATCATTTCATCATCTATTAAATCTTTCAATTAATTCTAGTTCCTGATGAACACCAAAAAGGAAATTGGGAATTTTCATGTTTTCTTTCAATTTTGTACAACTAAGACAACTAGGATACAATGTATAACTAATATGCTTCCTGTAGATATAGGATTTGCATACATTAGTGAATGTGTTAAAAAAATTGATTTCGAACCAAAACCCCAATTTTATTTTCAAATCACTCACGTTAGGAACATAATAAAATTGTTGTTGTGCATTGTTAATCCAATACAAAAACGTTTTCAAACACATGCATAATGATCTCATGAACCAATTTCAAGATACATAATTCATATGTATTTTTTGACTTGTTTGGATGACTAAAATCAAATTAAGGAGCGTTTGGATTAACTCTTAGGATTTTATGTTTAGGTCGAGTTAATCGTTACTCCACATTTGTTACATTTAGGCACACACTAGACACAAGCTTAAAACTTCAATACAAGTATAAGCAATTAAAATATAATTTTATTTATGTCATTTTAGGTAACAATGCCTCGAGTTACCGGACTTGATCATCAAAAGACACGAAACTACATACCTCTCATATCAAATGAATTTAATCAACCCTTACTAAACACAATGGTAAACCTTGAAAAACGATACTTTTTCATGAGAAGGTTGTGAGTCGATAATATAAAAATTTGAGTCATATTGCGGTGCCAAGTTTGAGTCAATCGATTTTGATTGTTTGTTAAATATTAACGAACAAATTGTACCTCGTTTTCTTCTCGAGTTCTATAGTCAACTCACTTTTACCTTTAATCCTGAGGGTCACTTCGTTGTCAACTTTGTCATTCAAAACAAGTCATTCTCTCTCACTCTTGAGAAATTTGGTCAAATTCTAAAAATCCCCTTCAAAGGTCAAGCCTCTCACACCGACATGTGGTCACTCGATCACTTGCCAATAAGTGTTCCGTAAAGGTCGTTATAAGACCACTCCTCCATCTCCACGTGTCATCAAGTCTTTTATTCAAATCCCTCGACAAGGTCAAGAAACTCGTACCAAAAATAAGAAAACCATTGTCGTAGGTGATAACGAAATCCTAACCCGAGAGATTCATACTCATATGAAACCTTGGGTTGACATTATTCGTGAAAACGCCATTTGTCTAGGAGGACATAGGGATCATGTCTCCGGTGTCAGTAGTCCACAATGCTATAACTCTACTCCTTACAATCTAGCATTTTTCATTCTCAAAAGAATGGAAAAGACTCAAAGCAAACCAAATTAACTTTTACCTTATGGAATGCTTTTGACTGAGATTGTCAAGCCATATGGTATCCAATTGTTTTTTTTTTATTTTTTTTTTTTTTTTCTTACGTTTGCTCTTTTTTTTTTTTTCTTCACAATTCTGGTTTGTGTTCTATGTATTTTTTTTGTTTTTATAGCATTCGATCATTAACCTCTACATGATCGAGCCATGCATTACACTCGCTTCCTTATTATGAGCCGAAAGAACGCGAGCGATTAGCAAGAAAAACCTCGTAGTCCAAATGCAGCTCCTCCTCCACCACACAAAATAAATCCCTCTTCATCTCTTCACTAGACCCCATATTGATGAAAATATGATGAACTCATTGCTTCCAACTCGTCCTCTTCACCTTCCCAAAATGTCTCATCTTCATCTAATGTTGTCCCTAGAGTCACTCAAAACCCTCCTCATGAAAGTCATTACTTGAATACCCATCTCTCTCCGAAACTATTAATCTTCAAACCCAACAAAGAGATGCTTACCGGGAAGGGTAAAGATCAATTAGACAAGCTCTCAAGAACATGATGGGTGGAAAACAAAAATGAACGTGTTGGCAAAACACGATGACACGATATTTTATTATTAGTATTATCATCTCATCGTGTTTTAATACACTTATATTACTCTATTATTAGACAGGATTAGCAAATTTTATTGCAATGACCTTGAATAATCTTCTACATTCTATAACTTCCTATGAACTAGCAAAATTTGATGATAAAACAGAGAAAATTGTCACTACTTGCTAAATGATTTATGTTAGAATAGAACTTCATATTTATTGTTTTTAACTAGTTGATCTTGAATATTGGTAAAAGCCAAAATCTCTGGACTAAGAGAAAAGAGAAAACTTAAACTGGAAATCTTCCTGCCTCCAGAAAATGGCCCCTTTATATACCCGACGGCACCCCAATATATTTGGGACCGCCTAGTGATATAGGACTGCCACCGAGAGGGAAAGAAAAATTTTGAGTTTACCTTTTTTTCTGTATCTTGACCCTCCTACCTACATCCTCAAGCTGTCATTATCCCGATTGGCTAAACCATATTTGGCAGTCGCTTCTTCCTAACCATGGCTGTTGGCCACTTTATCCAATCTTATCTCAAGTATTTAATCACCCAACGTTCAATACTTCATCCACCATCGTCCTCTCCTTAAAATCTCCTTCTTCATTATCAATGTCTTGCTTAAACCACCATTCTAACTTCTCTAGAAAACCAAGGATGTCGGTTAGACAAGTATGGAAATGCAAAAAATCCAAAATTCCAAAATCATCACCTCCTTCCCAAATGACTTACCTTCCTCTTCCTCTCCAAAAACAACTTAAAATCTCCCTCCAATCATCTTACAATCCCTTAAAGATCAAGTGATTAAACCAACGCCACAAACATTTCACCAATCTGATTCACTCAATAATCCATCCAATGCTTAACATTCATGCACCACCTTCACCCACCACCACCCCAAATTTCATCCTTCTTCTCATACCAAGTTTAATTTTCAATCAGGTTTTTCTTCATTGTGCAAGTTTTCTAGAGGACACATTTTGTTCTTTGAGAAATGAAATCAAACGTCATTCACTATCTCCAAATCCCGTCCCCATCCCTTCCAACCCTACCCTCCAAATCATGGCTCAACCAAACATTCTTTTTCCCTTGTTAATTAATCATATCCCTATATGATAAATCTACTAAAAAATTGCTCTCCTCAGATTTTGATTATGCATCTTCTACTTACAAGAATCAACTAGTTGTAATCTATGCCTTATTAAGTTTTTAAAGATTATCCTATTTTCTATTGTAATGATTCATACAAATGTTGAAATGAAATGTGTCTTAGCTCTATTTAATATCTAGTTTTTAAATTTTATGTTGAATGTATTATTTGATGTGCTAGTGACATGAGTTTCTATGTTGTTGAATGAAACTTTTTTTTTTGATATATGAATAAACAATGTGTTAACTTGAAAGATATTTGTCTTACACTTGTACTTCTAACCTTGTTTTGTAGCTGCACAATCTTCGTAAGATCGATCCCTTGTGCCCAACCATAGGGAAGGATACATCAAGGGTGAGACTTCTGATATCGTCGATTTTTTTACTTCCTTCGACAACTTGACGATCATTTCATTTTGAATTCGACTAAAAGAGGGAGAAATGGAACATAAATCATTTAATAATTTGACATCTTTAGATTTATTTAAAATAATTTTATATTTTGTCATCATCAAAAAGAGGGATATTGTTAATACAAAAATGTCTAAAAACGTTATTTATATTTTTTCGACCTCTCAACGTTTTGATAATAATAAAATGTAAAAACATTTACAATAAAAATAAACGTTTACAAATTATCAAATGTAAAATTCCATTTCTCGTAAATGAACAAACAAAATAATTAACATGATTAGTGATCAAGAAAATTATTTTTTCTCTTAATCCTCACTTATTAATTCTATAAAAGGATTTTCCTCAAAAATACAATATACAATAAATTTTATAATTAAAAAAAGTTTTATTAAAAACTTAAAATGTTAAATATCAAATTTCCCACCAAAAAATGGGAAGGTTTCATAACAGATACAACCTTCACCACTAAAAGACAAAAAAGGGAGCGGAGTCTAGTGGAGGCCCCTTATAGGCCTGGCGGCCTCCTTATATATAAGGGACTGCCAACAGATGACCGTTGGGATTCCCTGCCAATAAATACTGCTCCATTCCTAGCAGAAAAATATTCCTCTAGTGCACAAACTTCCAGTCTTTTCTTTCCTCTCTCTAAACTGTTTTCTCTCACATAAAACTACTTGATCACTAACATACTTAGATCTTGTTTCAAGGGATATAACTCTTCTTCTCATCTATTCCCTCTCATTCAAGTGCAAAGAGAAGAAACACTCGTATTCCGTCAAGAAACAAAGTGTTAATTAGTGATCTCTCCTCTTTTCTTCTAAGTACCAAACCTCTATTGTATTTATCTTGTGTACTTGTGTGATTCGGATATTATGTAGATTCCAAATATGTAATGATCTTTGTGAGTGGGGTAATATCTTTGTGAAATGGTAAGAATTCTTCTAGCTAAGATTAGGACTCGACATTTAGCTTAGTGTTAGTAAAATAACGTAAGCGACGGTAAAACCGTATTCCCTCCGCCAAAAGGGAGCTGTTGACATAGTGAAAATCTCAAGTCGATACTCGGATGAGTAGGGCGAAGAGGTGCTTCCGTAGCGGAACCACATAAAATCTCGGGAGTAGTATTTGGTTTGGTTGTTTCATTCTTTTCTTATCTCTTACATTATTATTGTGCATTTAGTTTTCTTTAGATAGTATATTGCTTGTTCATAATGTGATTGATTTGAACATATAACCTCGTAAATCTATAGCAATGTTTGGAAAGTAAACTTTTAAACCTTAAAACAAACGTGTAAACTATTCAACCCCATCTTCTAGTTTCCACAATAGGTATCAGAGCAAGGTCACTCAAGATTTTTAAAATATACTGTATTTTAAAACTTGGATCGATCTATGGATTCCGACAAATATATAGAAAGGCAATCCATGCAAAGACCACCACTCTTTGAAAGCGATTAGTTTATTTTAATTAGAAAAATAAATTCGAGACATATGTTAAATCAAAAGATCTAGATCTTTGGCATGTTATTACCAATGGTGATTTTCAACCTATTGTACAAAATCCGAAAACCAAATTAGAAGAGGTTATCCCTTTTGTAAAACAAACTGATGATCTCAAAAAGAGAATTGTGAAAATTAATGAAGCCAAAATGATTATTTACAATGCTTTGCCAAGAAAAGAATATGAAAGAATTTTCATGTGTAACAAGGCAAAAGAAATTTAGAAAACTTTGTTAATCACCCATCAAGGTAATAGCCAAGTCAAAGATAATAAGATCGACCTTTTGGTTCAACAATATGAACAATTCATCATTTTCAAAGACGAATTTTAATAATTGTAGCTTTTGCTGATTTTAATACTATTATATACTATCTTAAAGCTCTTGATGAAGGTTATTCTAGTAAGAACTACGTAAGAAGTTTCTTAGGGCTCTACATCCTAAATGGAGATCAAAGGTCACGGCGATTGAAGAGTCGAAAGACTTAACGCCACTATCTTTTGATGAACTTATCAGGAACCTCAAATTCACGAAATGATCATCAAGAAAGATTCTGAAATATTCAAAGCAAAGTGAATAGAGAAATCTAATTCCTGTTTAAAGGCTAAGAAAGAATCTAGTGATGAAGAGTGTTCAACTTCCGGTAGTGAATACGAAGAATATGCCATGGCGGTAAGAGACTTCAAGAAGTTCTTTAAAAGAAGAGGTAGATTCGTGAGACAACCTCGGAATGACAAAAAGACGTTCCAAAGAAGCTGTGATGACAAGAACGGTAAAAGTGATAGAAAATGCTTTAGATGCGGCGACCCAAATCATCTTATTGGAGAATGTCCAAAACCACTGAAAGATAAGAACCAAAGAGCTTTTGTCGGTGGCACTTGGAGTGATAGCGGTGAAGAAGATGATGAGATGGTCAAAGATGAAACGTGTCTTGTAGCTCATGCATCAAGTGAGGTATGTTCCAAATCATCTTACTTTAGTGATGAAAACTCATCAATTGATGATTTAACTTTAGACAACGAATATGATAAGTTATGAAAAATGAGTCTAAAGATAATCAGTAAGAACAAAAGATTAAAAGCTACTAGAAATAGTCTAGAAAACAAACTTAGAGAATTAAAAGATAAATTATGCACACTCGAGAAAAACAAGGGAGTTGATCTCAATTGTGCAATGTGTCATACGCTTAAAATTGAGAATGAAAAACTCAAAGAAGAATCCACTTGTAACATCCGAGAATTTTCAAAATTTCGAATAACGATTTTACCCTTTGACTTTTTTGGTCTGACTTGACTTTTTGACTTTTGGTCTTTTATTGTCTCGTAAAAACAATTACCGCGTGACCGGTAAAATTTTCGGAACATATTTCAAATAATAAATCATATTTATTATTATATTTCCCAAGTGGAAGTTATTTTTAACTTATTTGGCTTGAAAACGAAAAAGATATATATTAATTAATAGTTGACGTATCAAAAAAGATTAAATAAATTTGAAAAGAGTACACATTGCTTAAATGAAATGTTAAGTAGTCAAAAACCCTCCGGTAATAAACTAGGTTTAGGGTTTAATTCATTTGAAGCATCATCTAGTGGAACTAAGGAAATAAAATTTGTGAAAGCTTAGAAAAAGATGTCCTCAGATAGAGGTCCTATAAATATGGGCGACCCCCAAAGTGCCCAGGTGGCCCCTAAAATAACTATAAGACCGCCACCAGCAACGCCTGGATCTGAGAAAAGTGTGTCTTTTTAAAAATCTATTTTTGGTCCTAGACCAAAACACATCATTGTAAACAAAGCCAAAGTTCCTGTTGCTAGTGATAATGAAGTTAAACAATTCTATAAGCCATTGTCAAAACTCGGAGTTGGATTTTCGAAATCAAATTTTAGATCAAAAACTCCACCTCTTAGAAGAGTCAATAATAATTATCCTCGTGCCAAAACACCGCAACCAAAAAGGAACGTTGGTCGACAAAACCAACCTCATGGCTTTCCCGAAACTTGGAACAACTTTCCTCGTTAAAGTTATATGCCATGGGAAATGTGTGTACCATTTCCACATCCCATCCAATTGCATCAAATGCAAAGGATGTTTAGCACTAACAACTTTTAACCCATGAGATATTGGGGACCAAATGCTTGAGTCATTGTACTATATAAATAGACATGTCTTGGAGTTGACTTGGAACCTGACGAATGGATCAAGGATAGCGGATGCTCTAAACATATGACGGGTAACCGAAAGCTCTTCTCCTCTACATACAAAGGCCTAACAATAGTAGGTACGTCATTTATGGTAGTAATCTATTGCGGTAACATCAATGGCAAAGGTACGATTTTCTAATGACTCTCTCAAATAGATAAAATAGAACAATTGATAACTTAGATTAACTTGTTATGTATAGACAAAATATAGAAATTAACGTATAGTAACTTTTTTTTAAACATGATGAGTGAAATTCACAAAGAATAGTAAAGTCCATGGGAGAAGGTATAGAAGAAAGGCTTATGTGTGATGAAATTAGGAAATAAGCCAAATGTTTAAATTTGTCTAGCAACGATTGATGAAAACTCCACATTGTGGCATAGGAGATTAGGTTACGCAAACATGTGTCTCATTTAATCGTTGGCTTCTAAGGTATTAGTTAGAAACCTTCCTAAGCTTAAGTTTGATCAACATTTTTATGATGCTTGCAAAATAGAAAAACAAGCTCACGCTAGTGAGAAAGCTAAGAATATAGTCTCAACGACTAGATGCTTAGAACTTCTCCATATGGATCTCTTCGGTCCATCCTCCATATGGAGTTATAGAGGAAACCGTTACACCCTAGTCATAATAGATGATTACTCTAGGTATACCTGGACTAGATTCCTTTAGGATAAAATCAAAGCCTTCGATCAATTTGAAATATTTTGTAAGAAAATTTAAAACCAATTAGGATGTACAATAGTGTCAATAAGAACCGACCACGGTAGAGAATTTGATAATGAGGTGCAATTTGGAGAGTTTTGTAATGCTAATGGTATTACACATAACTTCTCGGCTCCACGCACTCCTTAATCAAACGGCGTGGTTGAAAGGAAAAATAAAACACTTCAAGAAATGAGTAGGACTATGTTAAATGAGCAATCGTTACCACAAAAGTTTTGGGGTAACGCCGTAGATACTTTAACATACATTCTCAACCGAATTCTTATTAGAGCCATTATAGGAAAAACACCTTATGAGCTCTTGAGAGGTAGGAAACCTACTCTCGACTATTTTAGAGTGTTTGGAAGCAAGTGCTTCATTTTGAACACCAAAGACTACCTTACCAAGTTTGACCCAAAGTAGTAAAGCTTACATCATCCTTAATAAACACAGTAAGAAAATCGAAGAATCACTCTACGTGACATTCGATGAAACTCCTCCACCTTCTAAACATCACCCTTGGTGGATGATGACTTAGATGAAGAGGAAGCCATTAGGGAAACCAAAAAGAAAAACCTAGAAAATGTTGTTGAGGATGAAACACTAGAAATTGACGAAATAGTCAATATTAAGGAATCTAGGAACCATCATTTAGAAAATGTCATAGGAAACCTTAACCAAAGAACCCTTAGGTCACAAGCCCAAAACCAATGTAACTTCTTTTGTTTTATATCAACTATAGAACCTAAGAATGTGAATGAAGCCTTAGGTGATGAAAGTAGGATAGTCGCCATGCAAGAAGAATTAAATCAATTTATTGCTAACAACGTTTGGGAGTTAGTTCCACAAACTAAGAATATGACAATCATAGGAATTAAGTGGGTGTTTAGAAATAAGTTAGACGAGAACGGTGTTGTTTCTTAAAATAAGGCTAGGTTAGTTGCTCAAGGCTACAACCAACAAAATGGTATTGATTATGATGAAAACTGTGCCCCTGTTTCTAGACTTGAATCCATTAGAATATTATTAGCTTATGCTTGTGACTTAGATTTTAAACTATTCCAAATGGATGTAAAAAGTGCATTCCTGAAAGGCTTTATCAATAAGGAGGTATACGTAGCACAACCTTCGGGATTCATTGATTTTGAAAAACCAGATCATGTTTATAAAATAAAGAATGCTTTATATGGTCTTAAACAAGCACCCAAAGTTTCGTATGATAGATTAAAAGCTTTACTTATTAAACATGAATATAAAATGGGAATGGTAGATAAAACTCTTTTTACTAAGAAGAAATGCTCAAATCTCATCATTGTTCAAATATATGTCGATGACATTATATTCAGTTCGACTTATCAAGACATGTGTGATGAATTTGCCAAAATCATGCATGACGTGTTCGAGATGAGCATGATGAGTGAACTTAACTTCTTCCTTGGATTACAAATAAAACAAATGAAAGACGGTATCTTCTTTAATCAATCTAAGTATATTAAAGAAATGCTTAAGAAATTTGGTCTAGAAGATTCTAAACCAATGAAATCTCCCATGTCCTTTAATACTAAACTCACGAAAGATGAAGAGTATGAGTCGGTAGATAGTACCAAGTATCGAGGCATGATAGGTAACTTATTATACCTTACGGCAAGTAGGCCCGATATCATGTTTAGTGTCTGCCTTTGTGCCCGCTTCCAAGAGGCTCCCAAAACCTCTCACCTTGAAGCGGTTAAGTGTATCTTCCATTACATTAAAGGCACTACACACTTAGGATTATGGTATCCTAAGGGGACCGACATAGAAACCGTAGTATATGCCGACTCTGATCATGCGGCAGATTATGTGGACCGAAAGAGCACTAGCGGTATTTGTACGTTCGTGGGATGTTGTTTGACATCTTGGTTCTCGAAGAAACAAACCGCTCTTGCTATATCTACTACCGAAGCCGAACTTATAAGAGCCAAAACGGCATGTCAACAAGCGCTATGGATGAAACAAGCTCTGATCTACTATGACATACGACTCGACGATGTTCCCATCATGTGCGAAAACAAAGGCGCGACTAACCTTAGCAAAAACCCGGTGTAAATTCTCATACCAAACACATCGAAATACGTCACCACTTTCTTCGTGATAATGTTCAAAAAGGACATATCTCAGTCGAAAAAGTGTCGTCTGTCGACAACATTGCCGACATTCTTACTAAACCTCTTAAAAGTGTATCGTTTAACTATTTACGTCTTAGTTTAGCAATGATTGAACACATTCCATAAATCTTATGATTCCGCCTCTCCTTCTTCTAGTTTCGATTCTAGTCCGTGTTCCATTCCGTGTTGTGACAACTTAAATAATTCATCCGAAGTGCTTTAAGTACTTTTAATTCGCAAAATGAAAATTAAAACGTCACTCCTCTTAGTAAAAGTTTTGTCAAAAACCAAGTCAAAATCCCTTAACTAAGGGCGGCCCCCTAATATATTTGGGACCGCCAGGAGTTATGGTTCCGCCATCAGCATAACACAATATTGAACACTTAAACAAAAATTTTCAAAACACAAAAACAAACACCTCCTTACCTATTGTTGCTGCCAACCACGACCCAAAACCTACCAAAACTCAAATTCAATCATTAAAACATCAATTGAAGATCAAATCAACATTAATAATCAATCCTAACATCACAAAGATCATTAATTGTAAGTCATTTCATCTATTTTTCTTTCAATTTGAGTCGAGGGTTCATGATGAACACCAAATATTGAAATTAGGGATTTTCCATTTTTATTTCAATTTTGTACAATTAGAACTACTAGGATAAAATGTACAACTAATTTGCTTCCCGTAGACATAGGATTTGCACATATTAGTGAGTTTATAGAAAAATTGATTTTGAAACTAAAACCACAATTTTATTTTCAAATCACTCACGTTAGGAACATAATAAAATTGTTGTTATGCATTGTCAATACAACCTAAAAACATTTTCTAACACATGCATAATGATCTCATGAGAAAAATTTGAGATACATAATTCATATGTATTTATCGACTTGTTTGGTTGAGCAAAATCAAATTATGGAGCGTTTAGGTTAACTCTTAGGATTTTAATTTTAGGTCGAGTTAATCGTAACTCCACATTTGGTGCATATAGGCACACACTAGACACGAGCTTAAAACATCAATACAAGCATAAGCAATTAAAATATGATTTTGTTTGGGTCATTCTAGGTAACAATGCCTCGCAAATCATTAGAAGACTATAAAAAATACCATAACACTCATCCAATGATTTCACACGAATTTCGTACACCCATAAAAGAAAAGCTAAGAAACCTTGAAAATCGCTATATTCATGAGGGTCGGGTGGTTTTGATAACTTTGCGGATCTAAATTACGTTAGGTCTTTATTCCACTTTGTCGAGTTCAATTGTCTTCTTGTAATAGGGAGGCTATATACTGATGCCCAGTATTGCTGCATTGTAGAAAGGACAGATGCAATGAGCTGAATCCTTCTTGCATATGATAAAGTTTTATTCTTCCAGCAGTTGATTCTATTCTCCACATTCTCAATTAAAATTTTGCAGTCTTTCACCCCCAATCTTTTTGCTAATAATGAAACACCAAGGTACTTCATACGAAGCTTACCACATTTAAAAGGAAGGATCTGCAATAAATCTCCTTTGTCTCTTTCATTAATGCTACCAAAGAATATAGTGCTTTTGCCGAGATTAGAATGCAACCAAGAAACACTACTAAAATCATCCAATGCCCTTTTCACCACTTTTAGGGAATCAACATCCCCATTACACGAAACCATAAGATCATCAGCAAAACATATGTGAGTCAATTTAAGCTCCATGCATATTGCTTTCCTTAATGTGCTTAATCATTATCATATTGAAAACCTCCATGACCAATGTAAAAAGATAAGAAGAAATGGGGTCTCCTTGCCTAAGTCTTCTTTCTCCTTTGAAGTAACCATTAATCTCACCATTGACACATATAGAGAAAGATGGGGTTGTTATGCAGGTCATAATCCAGTGCACCGTGACTTCATATAAACCAACCAACAACATAACTTCTTTAAGGAAATCCCAATTAATGGTATCATAGGCTTTCGGAATGTCAATCTTCATAGCACATCTTTTTGATCCATTCTTCCTATTATACCCATTTAAAAGCTCCTGAGTAATTAGAATATTATCTTGAATATTCCTACCAGGGATGAAAACGTGTAAGTGTTTTCCTTCCCTTTGTGTATCACCCCTAGATCGAATTTCCAAAGTCACCTAAGTAAGACATGACACTCATCCATGTATACAACGTCAAATAAAACCATGTCTTTGTACTTGCCCATAGAGATTGGAACTTCACATTGTTTAGTTACCCGCACTTCACCTACGGCTTTAATATAACCGTTGTTGTACGGTGTCGGATGTTTCCGTGGTGCTAACTTGAGACGACTAACGATATCTCGTGAGATGATATTCTCACTACTTCAGCCATCAATGATGACGTTTAGGGCATCTTTATTGATTCTACACCGTGTTCGAAAGATGTTATGTCGTTGGGTGTCTTCACTTTGTTTATGAGTGGTGAGCATTAATCTACGAACAACATAAGAATAAGCTTCTTGTTCGTCATCCTCTTCCTCATCAAGAACATGTTCGGGTCGGATGAAACATTCTTCATTCTCAGATTCTTTCTTCGTATAATTCACCTCGTTCTGTGACATTAACAGCTTTCGCTCGGCATTGGTTAGAAGTATGGCCTGTTTTTTGGCATTTAAAACACTTATAACCAATGGGCCGGGCATACTGATTTGACGGTTTCTTTTTGGCATTTGAAGTACTTGCATATGTCGACTTATTCTTCTCAGTATTTGCTTCATTGGAATTCATACCTGATTGATTCAAACTTTGGTTTAAATCAGGTATACTTCTGAATTGAGTTATTCTTTCTTTTACTAATTGCATGTTTCAATGCCATCTGTACAACTTCATTAAGAGTCCAAGTTGTTTGGAGAGATATAATGGCTTGAATATCATAACGAAGACCATTGTTGAACATCGCAACTTGTTGTGCATCAGACTCGCTTAACTGATTTCGCGATGCAAGTCTCATGAATTCTTCAGCATAATATTCTGATACGGTTCGAGAATATTGGCGACAATTCTCATATAGTGAATACAGTGTCTTCTCGTAATCAACGGGAAGAAAACGCGCAATACAACGTTATTGAAGTTGTCCACCAAGATGATTGGCCCTCTCAACTGTAGAGCAACAAACATGACTTGGGAGTCTTCTGGAAATCCAGAGTTCAAAATACTTTTTGGTGGGATACATTTTACCATGTAGGATACATATTCGTGTCGGAGACATTTTACCCGTGGGTCAAATACCAAACTTATACTTGGTTTGACCAACCGGGAATAGGAGTTAAGATCAACATAGACCCATTATTTGTCATAGATCCAATGAATCAATCTCAACCATCCATTTTTTCATCAAAAATAAAAAAACCAACTTTCCACCTCTTTTTTAAAAATAAAATATCTTACAAACGGTAAATCGTCACACGACAAAAAATACACCATCGCGACGAGTATTTTTTTATCTTTCAGTAGACGGGTGACACGATATACTTTCGAGAAACTTTTTTTCAATTTTTTTTTTCAGTCACGAATTGCGAAAATCATATATGATTCGTATAACGAATCATATATGATTCGTATAACGGATCATATATGATTTCATAAAATCATATATGATTTCATAAAATCATATATGATTTGTGATTCTGACGAACTTTTTTTCAATTTTGTTTCATTCACGAATTGCGAAAATCATATATGATTCGTATGACGAATCATATATGATTCGTATAACGAATCATATATGATTTCATAAAATCGTATATGACTTCATAAAATCATAAAAAAAAGTTCGTCGAAAGTACATAGTGTCACCCCTCTATAGAAAGATAATTTAATTCTCGTCGCGATGGTATGTTCTGTTTTGCGTAACGATTAACAGTGTGTGAGATATTTAATTTTTAAAAAAGAGGTGGAAAGTGAGTTTTTTTATTTTTGATGAAAAAATGAGTGGCTTTGATTGGTTCATTAGGTCTATGACAAATATTAGGTCTATAT
This sequence comes from Tanacetum coccineum, assembly GCA_026074375.1. Classification (NCBI taxonomy): domain Eukaryota; kingdom Viridiplantae; phylum Streptophyta; class Magnoliopsida; order Asterales; family Asteraceae; genus Tanacetum; species Tanacetum coccineum. Next base: position 21,271 of record BQNB010023310.1, on the reverse strand, counting down.
TGAACTTTTGGCACTTGAAACCACGTGTGGTATTGTCAAAATTGCCAACACGTGTCATAGATGTGTTCTTATAAAAAATCATCTTGTAGCGATGATTCATCATTGGATATTTGCTTCGTTATCTCCAACACCAAGATTACCGATTCGGTAACATGAACCTTCATCAATCAACAACTGAAACTTGCTGATTTTTTTGTTCCTAACTGTAGCCTAAACACGATTACCCTGAAATAGATATACAAATCAATTGCATATGGTTTTTAAAATTCATATATTCATAAAACATATTTGAAATAAACACGATTACCCTTTTATGTTTGTTCTTAATTTTTAAAAAGGTACAAACTCATAAAACAAACATGTGCATCTTGAAACACCATGTCTAATGCCCAAACTTTCTTAGGCCTACCAGCACGGTGAGACTTCCAAAGGCTAGTGTATCTAGCCAACACTTTTAGATCATCAATCATAGGGTTGATGTCGCACAACTGTGTCATATTCATCGGTTCCATTTTTTGTAAGCTGCAAAGATAAAAAAGAAACAAACTTTCAGGGATAACAATAAAATTAATATACACAATACCAATCCTATTAATAAAGCTAAAAAAATAGTATAATGAATGAAGTATGATATGAGAATTCTCATAGATACCTTTTGAGAAAACAGAATAAGATGGAAAAATAGCAGTGATGATATGTGTATACAATCGACCAATTTATAGTGTTTGGATTAGGTTAACACTATGTTTCAAATTTTAAAAAAATTTCTGAGTAAATATGGTAACAGTTTATGCATTTAATTTGATTTCTCGAAAATCATGGTAGGTTGTTACAAACATTATCAAATTGGTTTATGGAAATAATGTTTATTTCAATTTTTTTAAAGTTTCCATGATAGGATTGAATTTGTTTCAAATACCACTATAGAAACCAAAAAATAATACATTAATACATACTATAACATAACATTAACAAATAAAAGTATCCCAATCATGACATAACGACTTAATTCAGCATTTAATGATTCAGTCAACTCATAATTTACAAACAAAACAAATCAAACAATAATCAACGACTATGGTTAATTCAACATTTAATGATTCAGTCAACTCATAATTTACAAACAAAACAAATCAAACAATAATCAACGACTATAGTTAATTCAGCATTTAATGATTCAGTCAACTCATAATTTACAAACAAAACAAATCAAACTATATCCTATAAAATTCACTAAATTAAAACACAAACTTTTTATCAATTGTGATTTCTGCTACAATAGATCATCAAAACAACATTCAAAATCATATTAAATATGATTTAATTTCGTCACTTTCAAAAAACCCCCAATTATTATGAACCCAAAAACCATAATCAAATTGAAAAAATAACCGAAATCAATGATTTAAAAGGAAATCAATTGATGTTATGCTCAAAAGAATCCATTTAAAAGGAAATCAATTGATGGGAAGAATGTGAACACTAAGTTAGACAAATCTGCAACCTTAGAGAAACTAATATGTATAACACCACTGAACAAAAACAAAGATTTAAAAGCTAAGAAAGTTTCTAAGGTTGAGGTCAAGTCGGATAAGTCAAAACCAGTCACTTCATGTTCTACATCTAAAAATGAGCAAGGTCAGAAAAAGAATGCGAATGTAATTACAAGAGGAATGTATAGAGTCATAAAAATAGATACACAAACGCCAGTTGCTAAAGATAACATGTTTTCTTGTAATTCCACAAGAGTAGCAAGTTCTAGTAGTGTTATAAGACCAAAGTCTAAGGACACTAATTCGAAGAAAAGAGTCTTGTTGAACACTAAGTCTAAGAGCACTTCTAAGGATGTCAAGAAATCTCAAAGTAGTGTTAGTTTAGTTTCTAATAAGTGTGATACAATGCATTTGAATGTTTCTGAATCAAACACAAATGTATTAAAAGCAAAGACTGTAAATGTTGTTCATGATGGTTCGAATCTTGTATGTGTTTCATGTGGCTAAGATGTTTTTATGATCTCACATGATAAATTTGTTGCTCGTTATACTTTGTCTTTGAATTCTAGTGTAAAAAGAACCTTATTTACCTCCCCGCTAGCCGTAAAATCTAGTAAATTAGAAGCTACTCCCGTAGTTGCGAAATATAGGTTTAGTGTTTCTACACCCCCAAAACAACAAATAAGGTCTCTCGGGCTACATCACTAACTCCAGAATCTACACAAAGTAGGACACTTAGCACTTACATGAAAAACAAAATTGCAACAAGCAGAAAGTGGCAGAAATGGTTTGAAAACCAATCAATTTCAATTGGTCGCCCAAGAGTCCAACTGCACAAACGTCACCTAGTGTTTCTAAGAGTAGTCCTAGTGCTAGAACTCACTCTAAAACACCGGTTACCACTCAAAAATGGGTAGCAAAACTGTCTACTCCTCAATCTAAATTTGTTTCATGTGATGTAGGTGATCTAAATTTTCCGTTGGATTATTGATAGCGGAGTCTGAATTTGTTTCATGTGATGCAGGTGATCCAGATTTTCCTTTGGATTGTTGATAGCGGAGTTCACATGACTGTGAATCTTAAACTGCTAAGAAATTTTGTTGAGAAATTCATGGGCACAGTCCACTTTGGAAATGATAACTTCGCTGCATTAACTGGATATGGAGATTATGTTCAAGGAAATCTCACAATATGTCACGTTTACTATGTTGAGGGCCTCAGACATAATCTTTTCTTGATCGGACAACTTTTTGTTGGAGATCTCGAAGTTGCCTTTAATTCTAACACTTGCTATGTTCGGAATTTAGAGGGTAAAGATTTACTTACTGGTTCACGTGATTCCAATCTCTACACCATATGCATTTCTGAAATGGCAACTTTTTCTCCAATTTGATTAATGTCTAAAGCCACGTCAACAAAATCATTGTTATGGCATAGACGACTTTCTCATTTGAATTTCAGTACCATTAATCATCTCACTAAACAAGATCTAGTTGATGGGCTTCTGAGATTTAAGTACGAAAAAGATCACTTATGTTCTGCTTGTGAACAAGGGAAGAGCAAAAAGGCAACATTTCCACCTAAGTTGATTCCAAGTACAAATTCCAAACTTGAATGAATTAATATGGATTTATGCAGGCCAATGAGGGTTAAAACTGTTAATGGAAAAAGTTATATTTTGGTTAGTATCGACGACTACTCCCGATACACTTGGGTGTATTTTCTTCCCACAAAAGATGAGACTATAGAGATGATCATCAAGTTCATTACTCAGATCTAACGAAATATGAAGGTTTAAGTCCTAAAGGTCTGGTCTGATAATGGAACTGAGTTCAAAAATGAAAAAATAAGGTCTTATTATGAAAATCTAGGAATCATGCATCAAACATCAATTGCTTAGATACCTCAGCAAAATCGTGGTGAACGTAGAAATCAAACACATGTCGAGGCTGCCAAAACAATGCTTATTTTTTCAAGATGACCAAAATTCTTATGGGTCGAAGCAATTTCCACAGCTTGTTTTACTCAAAATTGTTATCTCGTACACACAAGGTATAACAAAACGCCTTATGATCTGATTAAGGGTAGAAAACCTAATGTTCAATACTTTTACGTATTTGGTTCTTTATGTTACTCGACAAAAAATGAAAGTGAGTTTGATCTGAGATCAAATGTTAGATAATGATATGATAATGTTGGAGAGAATGTGTGTGAGAGGGGTGAAGAAAAAATGAGAAATGACTTACTTTTTATAGGCAAATTTTGGCACTGTTTATCCGGATTCGACGGATCCCTTCCAAAAGGGATCTAGCCAGTGTTAGGCAAGGGATCCGGCAAACTAGTATGCAAATCCGAATTTTGGATATCAAATCTCCAAAAATCTTTTGTAATCTTCCAAGATCTTGCTCAGATATGGAAAGAGCATGGTGATGTCATGTATGATGTAAAATGTATTTTTAGTTTAAGTAAATTCTAAAAAGAGATGTGTAAGTAAGTTTGTGTTACTTGTAGAATGTATAGTTTTGTAAAAAAAATAATTATTGTGGAAACTAGAAGAGGGGGAGGGGTTAAATAGTTAATCGCTTTTTAAAGTTTGGTTAAATTTGTTTGTAAAAGCGTAGATCCGAGTTTATGTGGTATCAATTGAACACTATAAATAAATAGATGAAATAATTATAAACTACAAAATATTATGTGTAACACGAAGGATAGAGTTTAGAAAGATCAAACACCAACATAAAGATTTATAGTTTTAGTAGTTCGGTAAATGAAGCTCAATCTTTGCTACTCCACTCCCGAGTATCCGACTCGAAGAGGAGTTCATTCACTATGTCAACAAGCTCCCTTTAGGCGGAGAAAACGTACACAAGTAGCTTACACCAATTTTTGACACTAAGCCAAATGACGAGTTCTAATCTTAGGTAGAACCGATCTACCACTCACAATCGTATTTTGAGACCTAAAATACTAACTGCTTACTCACGTATTTTCTCACCAAAAATACTAACACGATCTACCCGATATAACTAATACACAAGAATAAAAGAGATGTGGTTGATGTATAATATATACATGATGAGGTGTCCTTTTATACACTTTTTCAAGGTTATTTAACCCCGTAAATCATGCAATCGACCCTCCTTATACCTCTCTTATAGTTTGTTAACTAAAGATGAGCCGAAATGACAATTAACAAACGGTTAATTTTTTTATTTTAAAATTAAAGAAAATAGAAGTGTAAAATATTTTTGTATTTTTATAATTTTTTTAAAAATATTCACAATTGAAAAAGATAATTTCACGAGGAATGGTCTTCAAACACTAATCTTCGAACGAAACACGATAATCGTAACACACCTCCCCGACAACGGCGCCAAAAATTAATTTCTCCCGATACGTATATATAATATATAGTATAAGGATTAGTCAATAATAGTATAGTAATAAGTATTCCAAAAGGTTTTATAGAAGATTACTTTTATCCAAAGTAAGATTCAAAACCTTCCCGAGTCGTATCCCGACGAGGTGCGAATTGAAAATCGAGGTTAAGTTTGTGATCGCGTGATTGAATATTTTAAGATTGTTGATTTGGTTTCCTATTTCTACAAAGATAAATGCAAAAACACGTAAGGCAATCAAACAATTAAGGCAATTAAAAATTGGATCTAAAAACGTTAACGGGAATTTAAAAAAACGCGACTTAAACCTAAATTAACAAAATTAAGCCCTACAAATGCAATTTTAATTTTAATAAATCCTAAATGACTTAAATTAATTTTCAGAAAAAGAATTATATTTTTTTTATTATGAATTAAAAACTTATTTAATCTAGAAAGTTGATAAAAAATACTAAACTAAATTGGAAAAATCTGAAAAATTTACAGAAAATAATTTGAACAGTTTAAGACTAAAGAAAAATAATCCTAAGAAAAATAAAATCGGATGAAGAGCTTAACTAGATAATCTGTAAATAAGCAAACAAACCTAATAAGCGAAAACTAGAAAAGATGCATAAATAATTAATGGTGCAAAAGGATGACAGAAAAGACCCAAGGGCGCTAATGGTTAAGTGTGTGTGGTGTTGAGGCGTGTGTGTGCAAAGGGAGAAGGTTTGACCCCTGTGACCTCTCTTTTTTTTAAAAACCATATTTTTTTTCTTTGAAACTTTTAAAGAACAGCAAAAATAAGTAAACTTAAGAAAATAACTTTTTCTAAAACTTGAAAATAAGCTAGAAATAGCTGAATTAAAAGACAGAATAGCTAATATCAAACTTTTAAACTATTAAGCTAACTGATGGAGTTTTTAAGACATAAAAAGCAAATGATAAGCAAATAAGCTGAATTCCTATAGCTACCTAGACCTAAAAAGAACTTATGACTGGAATTAACCAACAAGCTAAGCTTAAAAGCTTTTAAAAGCTAAAATCAAATCTAGCTTAAACTGACAATTTAAGATGAAGAATAGCCAACTTTAAGCTAATTTCTAGACCAATTAAGCACTTGAAAAAAACTATAGACCAAAAACATATTAAGTTTGACCTTCAAAGAACTCATAAAAACAAATTTTTAAAAAAAAATGGCTTAGAAATAAGCTAGAAAAATATATTTAAAAACTGACAGTTTAACAACTACTCTTTTTTGGATTTTTTCAATTTTTATGAAAAGACAAAATGGCCTTTTTAGCCTTAAATTTAAGCAAGAAAAAACAAAGATAAAAACTCAAAAGTTGAAAACAGACAAAGCTTGTTATACAAGGAGCTTATACATTCAAAATCAGTCCTCAAAACAACTTTAATCCAACCTAGTTTTGTTATTGAAAATTGGAAAAAATACTTTGAAAATGGACTTTAAAACTAGACAGATTTGGACTAAAACGATTTTGACTCATGCAATACTTAGATCAATGACCAAAACAAGATTGAAAATTACTCTAATAAGCACTGACAATCACCTTTTTAGGGGTAATTATATATCAAATAGTAGTGTAATTTTAATCAAAATATATAACCCGCGAGTCAACCTAGTCAACCTTTTAGGAAAAAGGTCAACAAACTCACGGGTATGATATAAATGATTCCGGATAAGTGTTACCCGGGTCGTTCTCCCAACGAGGCGTGAAATAGACGGTTACGTTTTTGGATTGACTTTTGGATGCTTGAATGCAAGAAGGATTTGATTTGGATTCTGAATTCTACGGGAAAAACATAAAAAGGCACGGGAATAAATTCCTAAACTACGAGAAAGCAATAAAGGCAATGGAATAACTTAAAAATCTACGCCTTTAATACCTAATTTAATAAGTGTTTGTTAGTGTAAACTACTTATTTGCTTAATTTTCTTGCTTATCTCTTGCTTATTGTGTGTTTATTTGATTTACTAGTACTCATTAGAATAATTTGCTTATCTGTTTTTACTTATTAAAGTATAGATTTCATTATTCTCATTTCTGACATAAAATCTATAAAAATCAAAAAAATAGTTATACAATAAGTTGTATAGTTTCTTTAAATTCAACTTAATTAGTTATTGAATCATGTTAGATAAGTCTAATATAAGCTAGTTTTTTTATCTGGTATCAAGTTAGGTTAATTAGATTTTTATTTTAAGCTTAAGATAATTCTTGTCAAATTTCATATGGAGAAGTATTTGGATTTAGATTATTTACCACTAAAAGTCAAAATAACTTTATGAAATTGTTTGAGTTAGTTGATGCTATCCTTTTAAAACTATGTAGAAAAGGAAGTTTTCAGAATTAAGTTTTTAAGTAATCAAAAAGTTAGGCTTAATATGTATGCCTCCAGCACCAGGGAACTAGTTTTTGCTATTTCATTGTGAAATTTTGATCAAAGCTCCTTAGGCTTAAAACTTGAGTTGCATTGTGTTTAAATACACTCAACAAGAGTGTTCATTGCAGGTTAGACCAAAAAGGTCACCTGCAATTTGATTTTGGCTTTAGTTCATTTACACTAGCAGTAGTAACCTTTGTTACTACTGCTGTCCTTTTTTATTTCACTTAGGATAGTTAAATTAGTTTTTAGGCTTTTAAATTCAGTAGAAATCTAGATTACATATAGGTTAATTCAGTTTAAAGCTTGTTTTCTATTTTCTAGCTTAGCTTCTTAGGTGCATTTGCTTCTTAAAGTTCATAAAAAAAACTCAAAAACACCAAAAATAAGTAGTATAAATAGCTTTTTTTTCATTATGTTTGTGTGTTGTTTGGGGTTTTCTTAGTTTAGTTGCTTATTTAAAAAACTGAATAGCAGGGGCTTATTAGGGTTCATTAGTTAGTTTATTTTCAAAAGCTTAGCTTAGGTCTTGGCTTATTGAGCATTTGAGCTTAGTTTAAAAATGAGCTTTTTGAATTAATTTCTGAGTTTGCACTTTTTAGTTTAAAATTTAGTAGTTTTTTTGTGTTATCTGTTTAGTTAGCTTATCAAAACTAGTTAGTACTAATCTTAAGGTTTCTTAATCAGCTTTTACTTTAAGATTTGAGCTTATATTGAAGCTTGTGCAAAGCTTTTATTGAAAACTAGAAAAGTGAGTTTAAAAGCTCACTTACTGTTGGCAGATTTTCAAAAGCTTTTTCTAAGCTTATTTTTAAGTTTGAGCTTATGCTCCTTTTATTAAAAGTGCTTATAATTGTGTCCTTTATAAGTTCCAACTTATAGTTTTTTGTAAAAAAGTGAAAAAAAAATTATATATATAGCCCCCTTCGAACTCTGGACCTCTCACTCATATACCATACGTGTTTACCATCTCTGCTAGGTGGGACAAGTTGTCTACCTTTCTTTCCTTTAATTGATATAGTTCTTTTTATTTCCTTTTTCCTTAATAAGCCGTGGCTTATCTAAGCTTATTTAGATCTTAATCTTTAAGCTGGGACTTTCCTTTTATTTTTCTAGTAATCTTTGTTGCATTTTAGACTTTCCCTGAATTTTTCACATTTTTCCCTTTATTCTATTAATTTCTAGGATTTTTCGTAGCTTTAAAATTTAGAAAAATCATAAAAAATAGAAAAAAGTTGTTAAAAAAATACAAAAAAAATAGTTTTTAGTTTTATAAAAAGTACTTTTAGTTTTACGTTAAGAAAAATCACTTTTACCTCTTTTAGATTTTTATTTTTATTTTTGAGCTTTTATTTTTAATTTTAAAAATAGGATTTTAATTTTAAAAATAGTTAAATATAGTTTTCTGAGTTTTTATGTTATTTTAGACTTTTCTAAGTTTAAAAATCATTTTTCTAATTTTTAGGACTTAATTTGCTATTTTTTTAGGATTTAATTAGATTAAAATAGTTTTTAATTCATAAAAAAATTCAAAAAAATATATATATTTTTCTTTTTCTTAAAAGTTTCTTTTGACCTATTTTAGGTTTAGAAATTTAGTTTGCATTTTTAGGGGTTAATTTTAGTATATTTGCTTAATTGTCACGTTTTATTTGTTTCCCGTTAATTGTTTAAGTGTTTAATTGCTTTTAATTGTTCAATTTAATTGTTGCTTTTATTTAGTAGTTATAGATACTCAAAAATATCTTTTCTCTCATTCAAATCATAATCCAAGCTAAAGCAAGGTTTCAATTTCACAAGTCGTTGGGGAAACGACCCGGGTGATCATTCTTCCCGGTTAAATATAAGTATTATATATTATATATATCTTTTAGAGTGAGCTTTTCTTAAGAGAAACTTTAGGAAAGTTCTTAATTGCTCTTTTGGAATATAGTATATTTTATATATAGTAAAATATTATATCAATTTTTGGCGCCGCTGCCGGAGACTTGTGTTAAAGATTCCTTCGTTTACTCGAAAGTTACGTTTTTAAGAAAATCAAAAATAAAAAATATATAAAAATAATAAAGAGTATATATATATATATATATATATATATATATATATATATATATATTTATTATCTTTTTAGTATAAATAGAAGATTAAAAACAAAAATACAAAAATATTTTCTCTTTCAATTTAAAAAGATACAAAGTTGGTAAAAGAACACCAACATATAATATCCTTAATCGAGGTATTATCATAAATAAGTTCTGGTGAACTTAAAAAGTTCCCAAATCGAACCAAAGATTCAAAAACTTGCCATTTGTGTCATTTACGAGGTACGGCTCATCTTAAGAAGCAATTTTTAAGAGTTACCGTGAAGTAATTCGATTATTTGGTTTAAGTTGTCTTCAGTGTATCCGTTTAAAATAGATTGTTAAAAAAAAAAACCAAAAAAATTCAAAAATCCAAAAAAAAAATTTAGTGTAATTTTTGTTTTCTTTTTAATTTCTTTTCTTTATTTTTAGTGCATGCGCACTCGTTCTCAAGCTCGTAATCGAAATCGTCGACAACAACAAATAACACCGGTTATTGTTGAGGAACCCGAGTTTCCAATGGCCGACAATCGTACCATGGCACAATTGCTCCAAGCACCCACCGAGGGTTACGAGGATGCAATTGTAATTCCCGAAATTAATGCTAACTTTGAGTTAAAGCATGGTTTGATCAATCTTGTTCAAAACAAACAGTTTTTCGGACATGATAAAGAGGATCCACATGCTCACATCCGATATTTTAATAAGATTACTTCAACAATGAGATTCCCAGACGTCCCGAGCACGTCAATTAAGCTTATGCTTTTTCCATTTTCTCTTGAAGGTTCAGCCCGGATTTGGCTAGAAAAAGAACCTCCTCGATCGATTTTGACATGGGATGACCTTGTTTCCAAATTCATTAATCAATTATTTCCTCCTTCAAAAACGACAAATCTTCGTAACGAAATCACGAGATTTCAACAAAGATTTGACGAATCGTTTTATGAGGCTTGGGATCGATTTAATGACCTTCTTCGAGCATGCCCACATCACGGATTTTCAGAATTACATCAGTTGGATACGTTTTACAATGCTTTGAATGCTAATGATCAAGACTCATTGAATTCTGCTGCTGGTGGAAACTTTTTGGATAAGATGCCTCGTGAATGCTTGAGAATTATCAAAAGTAAATCCAAGGTCCGTAATTCACGAAACAAGGCTGTCGTTGCCAAAGTGAGTTCGAATTCATCTACTCCAGGAATTTCACCAGATGTTGTTGCTCTTACAACTGAAGTCTCTGAACTTAAGAGTTTGATGAAGACTATGCTTATCGACAAACAAAAAGACCAAGCTCCCGCAACCATAAAAGTGGTCGAGCAGAGTTGTGTAACTTGTGGAGGTGCTCACTCTTATAAAAACTGTCCAGCCACCGATGGCAATGTTTATCAAGACAACATTCAAGAGTACGTTTCACAAGCTGCTGCAGCCAATTTTAATCAAGGAAATTCCAATTCTAGACCTCCGATGGTTGCAAACCAAATCCGACCTCCTGGTTTTCCTCCGATTCAAAACAATCAAAACCGTTTCAATTCAAATCAAGGAAATAATTTCAACCAAAATCGAGGTACCAATTTTAATCAAAACCGTAACTTTAACCAAGGACAAGTTTACCAACCCCCAACTATTCAACCACCAGTTTATCAAGCTCCTACTCAGCAAATACAAGGTGTTTCAAAAACCGATTTTGAGAATTATGTCAAGGCTAATGATGCTGTGTTACGGAATATGCAAAATCAAGGACAAGGTTTACAAAACCAGATGACAAATTTAACGGAAATGCTTTCTAAGTTCATAACTTCCAACACCGCTTCATCTTCGAATTCAGGAACTCTTCCAAGTCAAACCGTAACTAACCCTCGTGAGCATGTCAATGCTATCACCACACGAAGTGGTAAAACTTGTGAAGGACCTTCGATTCCTCTTGTTCCTACACCCGTTGTTTCTAATCCTCTAAAGGAACCCGAACAAAACCTGGAGACGTCAATGGACAAAGTGCAAAAACCAAGTTTAGAAAGTACCGCACAAGTCCCACCTCCAGAGGAAGAAGATTCCATTTTCATTGAAATCCCAAAACCAAAAGCTAAGAAAACCGTTAACATTGAAATTCAAGAGCCTAATTCTCCAAAACCAACGTCGTATCAACTTAAACTTCCATATCCCGAGAGGATAAAAGTGAGAGAGAATGATAAACCAAGTGCTCAACATAGCCGGTTTTTGAAGATGTTTAAACAACTCCGTTTAGAGATTGGATTGAAAGATGCTCTCGTCGAAATGCCAAAGTTCAACAAATGGTTAAGCAGTTTACTAAGAAACAAAGAGAAACTCGAGGAGATCGCCATTACAACCGTGAATGCTGAATGTTCTGCTATCATCATGAATAAAGTTCCCGAGAAGCTCGAAGATCCGGGAAAATTTCTTATCCCATGTGCTTTACAAGAGCATGATAGGACTAATGCTTTAGCCGATTCCGGAGCTAGCATAAATCTTTTACCTCATTCTATCTACAAGCAACTTGGGCTTGGAGCTTTAACTCCCACTCGAATGACACCCGAGCTTGCCAATCGTTCCATTACGCACCCAATGGATATAGCCGAGGATGTTGTAGTTAGAGTTGATGGTTTCACTTTTCTTGCTGATTTTGTTGTGGTTAATTTTGAACCAGACCTGAGAGTGCCTATTATTTTAAGAACACCTTTCCTTTGCACTGCAAAAGCTCTCATTGATTTATACGAGGAAAATTTAACTTTAAGAGTAGGAAGCGATGAACTTGTCTTTTATGCTAAAAAATATGAGAAAAGCAAGAATAAGCAATTTGCTCATGCTATTTCTGTCATTGATTTTTTGAAAGATGAGCCATTTAGTGGCAGAACCACTAATGATTCTAATGCTATTCCTCCTAGTTCTTCTCCGGTGAAGACTAGTGATAATCTTGAGGAGTTCGTCGATGACCTCACTCTTCTTAAAAAAATGTTCATTTTCAAGTTTATTCAAACCCTCTTTTCGAATTTAATGATAATTTCACCTCTAGCAACGAAAATCCTCTCTTTAACGAGATGGATGAAGATGTCATAAACAAGAACTCCAACGTTTCAGATGAGCCAGTTTTACTTAACACACCTTTGTCTGATAAGGTTGAGAGTTTCACTCCAGAAGACGATATTGATGAGATCGATGCTTTTCTAGCCATGGAAGTTTCTTCTAATTTTGAGGAAGGTTATTTCGATTCAGAAGGAGACGTAATTTTTCTTGAGAATCTGCTTAGTGATGATACCACCCATAATCTCGCTCCCGAAGTGATTTCCGATCATGAACCAAATGAATCCATCCATAATACTTCGATTACTTTTTCTCCAAGGAGTGATCCTCTTCACCATGAGTTCGCCGGTGAACTTATTACACTTCCTTCAAGGATTGTTCGTGAACATGAGGATTATCTTAATCGTATGACTTTGCTTTGTGAGATTTCAACTTCCCGGTCACAGGAAAATGTTCATGCTAATCAAAGTTCAATTATCGAGTCTCTTCCCGTATCTCCTATTCCCGTTGAGGATAGCGAACCCGTTCAAGAAGAGATCGATATTTTCCTTGTTCCAGATGATTTAATTCCACCAGGTGTTGAGAATGATGATTCCGAAGATGAAGATAATGAGTTACCTAACCTTGACCATCAAGATGATCCGTCAATTCCTCGTCCTCCACCGGAACCACCGGATGTTGAGAAATGTCTTGAACCCGAAGCGGGTATTTTGATAACCAAAGTGTTTAAGGGTGTTTCTAAACCTCATGATTTTATGGCCGATATTTTACCCACCCTTCCCACCCTTGTTTCAGATTTGACCTTCATTCTCTTTCTTTCTTCATTTCTCTCCTTTGGGAATGAAGACACCATTTTTGACCCCGGCATCATCACATTTTCTTATCTAAAGCCGGTGGCATTTTCAATGAAAGTTTCTTGTTCTGAGTGTTGCTCTTCCTAAGGACAAATGAATTCAGGGATCGAGTCGAGCTTGCGACTCGATGAACAAAAACAAGCCGCTTCGTAGGAGTCACCCCATGCTTATCCTTTTCTATTTTCTTTCTATTTTCTAACAATAATGTGTTGTGATGTGATGAGGCTTGTATTCTTCCGTTCTTTGTGTTTGTTGTTTGTTGTGATTTTTGTAGGATTGAACCAATAATTTTTGAAGACTCTCGTGTTCGGTGTTGTGTCTCGTTTCACTCGAGCTTCTTATCCTTTGTTTGAAATTAGTTTGGGGAAGTCCGATATCCTTTCATCTTATTGATTCACGTTTATCTTTGCATAATTAATAAATGGCTTAGATTTGCGTAGAGACCCGACTTAAACATTGAGGACAATGTTTTGTTTTAGTTTGGGAAGAGAATCTATCGATTTGATGTTACCTGCTTATTGTCATGTTTTCACGTACCCGTTTTCCTACAAAAATAGCAAAAATTTTAAATTTTTAAGTTTTTATTTGCAGAAAAAAAAGAAAAAATGAAAATATATATATATTAGTAGTTGATAAAATAATAAGTGTTAAGACACGAATGTAGGTTTTCCGTTGGTGAGAATAAGAAGTATGTTGTAGTTTTCTCCCTTAACAATTATGATGATAGTTTTGCTAGTCTCCGTGTAGACTTTAAACATGATAAAACTTTGAATCATTTAGTAAATGTCGACTTGTGTAATTTCAAAGTAGATTCTAATATTGCCAAGTTGGACTTTTATATAGGCTTAAGGATTTACGAATTTTCTTTATTAGAGATTTCTAAATTCAAAGAATAAGAGATGATAGCGGTTATTAGAATTAGGATTGCTAAACAAGGTTTCTTGGAAACTTGTAAATGTTATAAAAAAAACTTGTGGTTTTCTTCCCGAAGTTCTTAAAATGATTAATTATACGGTGTTCTCTTTAATTTATTACTCAATTAAGTTATGACGCGATTAAAATGTCCAAATCAAAAGTTAGAGAAAAAGGCTTTTTCGATGAAGTCAACATCATTTGTAAATAAGAATTTTAGTTCAAGTTTATACTTTGGTTTTCTAAAACGAAATTTCTCTATTTGCAAAAATATTGTATAAAAAATTTTAGTAAAAAAAAAATGATGATGAAAAAGAAAAAATGTAGTTGGTGAATAAAAAGGATGCAAGTTATAAATCCTTAGTGTTAATAATAATATACAAACTCCATCGCAATAAAGTACATGGGCATTTGTCGGTTCGCTCCCGATGTGACATCGAAAGAAAGGGTGGAGGATGTATATTTAGGGTCGGTATCATAATAAGTACACGGACTCTTGTCGGAGGCGTGGCCGATGTGTCGTCGAAAGAAAAGTGATACCGGTTCCTAGCCTAATATGTAAATATAATGTATAGTTAAGTTGCAAGTTAGAAAATAAATAGTAAAAGTTTCATTCTCTAAAACCAAAGTATTCTTTTGAACCAAATTTTGCAAAAGTCTACAAGGCTTTTTCATCGGAAGTTCATGCGTTTCGATTATTATTCTCCGGATGGGGTCTCAAAAACCTTAGCACTTACCCGATGACGGTGGGATGCTAGAGAAGAAAGTCATTCATGGGACAAGTGAACTAACGATGTCTTAGCTAAGGAGGTTTTTGTTTGCTTTGAGTTGTGATCTTACTAAGTGATTAACATATTAGCCCAAAAAGCCCATGTGTAAAGCTTAGTCGGATTTCAACTATCTAAATTTGTGGATTTAATGGTTTAAATTAATTTGAGCACACACACTTAAATATATGATTTATGTCGGGAAGAGAAATTCACAAGTTGTAATTATAAGTAGTCTTAGCATCTTAGCTCGTACTTAACGGTGATCTTATTTTTAAGCTTAGTATGGGAAAAGTGAAAAAATCAGGGATGACGAATTTATCTTTTAAGACACTTTTCAAGTGCTTTTTGTTCCATGATCCTTAAAGTTACCATAAAGGTAATGAAAACAATACATTATGTCACACAAGCTGTAGTTATGTAGTCTTTTAAGAAAAATCATAAAAAAATAAAAAAATATTTGAAAATGGGAAATCGGGTGTTTTATAACTTGTGATCTCTTAGCTCTCTCAACAAAAATCTTTGCTACTTTTCAAAGGTTTAGTTTGGGGAAGTTTTGAGGTATTTGGTTATAAGGCATGTAATATTGCGTGAGGACACGCAATCGTTTAGTTTGGGGAATTTTGATAGGTGTAAAATACACATATCCGTTAACACCAAAAATGACCCTAAATGACCAAAAACATACTAAAAATGGCAAAGATATGCTTGTTTTTGTGTTTTGTGTATGCAGGTACGGATAAGACAAAAATCACAAGAAAACCGTCAAAAACGGGCAAACACGGACACGGGAAACAGAAGAGTACAAAAGAAGCCGGGAAATCAAGTCAAAATCAAAAAGTCAAAGCTCTCAGTCAACAAAAGTCAAACATTAAAGGAAAAAAACCCAAAGTTACACATCTAGTCCCTCAAGTTTCCAAAGTTACACAAATGATCCCTAAGCTTAATGGGCCAAATCCTATCAAAACCATACCCGGATCCAAAGCCCAAAACAAAAGCCCAAATATCCAACCCATAACCCTTTTATAAAAGTCCAAGGGCCAATATTGCCATATCCTCAAAGTTATACCCGTTTTACCCAATTCAGTTAAACTTAAAAAAGGGCGCCATGAACAATTACTGTTCATGCGTCTTCCCCAATTCACCAAAGGGTCAAAACGAGAGGGCTTTTACCAATCAAAGGGTGGAAAGGACAATTCAAGTAGTCAAGTACATAATGGCAGGGAGAAAGATGTCATTCTCATTGGTAAAGTCAAGCAAAAGATCACACGTGGACTAGAGAGAGCACAAGGAATGGGTGAATTTGTACTATATCTACTCAGTAAAGAAGCACAATCAAGGCTGACACACGGATGCCACGTTGGCAATCCGTGTGTCCCAAAAATGATCTAACGGCCTAGCTTGATTCTCCAATCATTGAGAGAATGTACGGCAAAGATTGATAGGAGCGTGGGAAGCACTCAAGGGGCTAGAAGGTTCAGCTTGTGGCTATAAATAGCACACACACACACACACAGAGATCATCTTCTTTTTCTATTTTTACCTAGTTGTAGTTTTTAGCTTAAATTTTAGTTAATGTAACTTTCAATTTTAATCTCTTGTAATTTTCTTTTAAAGTAATATAATCAAGCATTTTAGTTAATAAAATTTGAGTTTTCTTTCACAAAAGTGTCATAAGCTCTCTATAAGTTCATATGTTAGCATACGGATCAATAAGCTACTCATAAGCTCTCACAAGTCTCTAAGCTTGTGATAGAGCTCATTTGCTTATTTAATCTACTTAAATTCTAAAATCAGTTAACTACCTTTGATATTTGGACTTATAAGCTTTTGGAAGGGGATCCAAAGATGGAAGGGTTCCCAAGGACTTTACTGGCTTATTTTAAATAAGCCAGAGCTGTTGATAAGCTCTTTGAGCTCTTTTACCTTTGTTTTGCTAAGGTTCCTGTAAGTTTTCATTTAAATTCCTTTGTCCTTTAATATCTAGCTTAATGATTGCTTATTAGTGTAGATTTGCTTATTTGCTTAATCTAGTTGCTTATTTGTGCTTACTGTTATCTAATTGTGCTTAGCAATCATGTTTCTTAATCTGTTTTTAGTTTTAGTATATTAGATCTTAGTATTTCATTACTTATCTTAAAAAATTCATAAAAACCAAAAAAAAATAAGTAGCTTAGCTTTAGATTCTTAATTCTAGCTTAATAAGTTGTTGAAATCCGTTTGATAAGCTTGTTATAAGCTCATTAGTATCTGGTATTAAGTTTTTGTTAATTAAATTTCAAAATCTAAGACTTAATGAAATCTGTCAAAAAGTCTAAAGGAGTGTTTGG